>CAKAKR010003755.1:6959-43069 GCA_916700685.1 Adelosebastes latens | reverse complement strand
GAGGAGAGGAGAGGAGAGGAGAGGAGGAAACAGGAGAGGAGAGGAGGGAACATTCATTCATGAAAATGAATTGGAACGTAATTTGAAGGAAAACCATCATGAACGTATGTTTGTGTGTGTGTGTGTGCGTGCGTGCGTGCGTGCGTGCATGTGTGTGTGTGTGTGCGTCCGTCCATGCGTGCGTGTGTGTGAGAGAGGAAATCATGAATGGCCTTTTTCCTCCTTGAAGTATTCTTACTCTCACACACATATACACACACACACACACACACACACACACACACACACACACACACACCGAGGCCGACTTCTATTGTTCCTGTTCTCACTTACACACTCCTCGTTCTCCGGTCACACACAAACTTTTTTTAATGCCAAAAAAATTCACAGCCGTTCACACGTGTCACACACCTCTCTCTCTCTTTGTCCGGCCCCCCAGTGTTTTCTGTCTGAGTAACTCGACCCCCCTTCAGTCACAGGTGCACCACGCTAACACACACACACACATGCTGAGTCCACTTGTCTTCACATAGGGGGCTCTAATCAAGCCACAGGAAGCCTGAGCTCCACGGGGAGTGTGTGTGCATGTGTGTGTGTGTGTATGCGCATGTATGTGTGAGTGTGTATGCGTTCCGTTACAAGTGAGTTGAAGAATGTGTTTCGGTCCATGAAACTCACTGTGAGAGTGTGAAGGCTCTGGATGTTTTCAATTACACACGGGTATTTTTGCAAATGTGTGTGTGTGTGTGTGTGTGTGTGTGTGTGTGTGTGTTACATGAGCTCTGTTTCTATCATCACTTTCCATCACTCTTTTCCTTCCTTCTGCGGTGTCTCTTTTTATTTGTTTCCTTTTTTTATATTATTTGAACCATTGTTTTTATTTCTTTGCAGTGGTGTTCTTAAAAATATATTTTTTTTCCTTTTTTGTTTTTCTTTATTTTGTCTTTCATTTGCTCTCTCTTTGTTTTCTCTTTTCTCTTTATTGATATTATTTTCCCATTTCTATTTTGTAAAATTTTATTGTTATTTATTTGTGTGTTTTTTTTTTTTCTTTTTCTACTTCGTCATTAAGCCTTTTGAAATCCAAAGTCTCATTTTATATTATATTTTTTCCAATTTCTATACTGTCAAAAATGTTTCCATGCTATTTTTCTGTGTTTTATTTCTCTTTTGGATTTTTTTTACCCACATCGTCATCAAGATTTTGTAAACATTTGTTTTTTATTATATTTTAAGATTTTTTTACCTATATCATCATTAAGCTTTTTGAAATCCAAAGTTTCTTTTTATATTTGTTTTTTATATATATATTTTTCCCATTTCTATTTTTTAAAATTTTTTTCACGTTATTTTTTTTAATTTATTTTCTCTTTTGGATTTTTTTTTCTTATGTTGTCTTTAAGCCTTTAGAAATCCAGCCTCTTTCTTCTTTCATTTTTATTTCCCGCCTTTCTCTTTATGATTCTGACATCTCTGTCTTAATTTATAATGTTCTTTTCCTCCCTCTGCTTCTTGCTTTCCTTACTCTCTTTATTTGTCTCCCTCTGTACTGCATCATATGGAGTCAATTAGGCAGCCATGCTTAAAACTCTCTCTCTGTGTGTGTGTGTGTGTGTGTGTATGTGTACATCTGGTTCACATTAGTGCAATTGCAGGTTGGTAGAATAAAGGGCTCGGCTCGGAGGTGGTGGGTGGGATTTCCTTCCGCTTTCTCACACACACACGCACGCACTCGCAGTTTTTCCCTCCATGTGTTTTGAATCAGGAACATAATTAACCTTCAGAGGATTCTGAGGCCGTGGCTCAGATCTCCGCTATAAAAATACATCTAAAAAACAGAAACCCCCGAAAATATGTTTGATCCGTCTGCGGCGCGTTTGATTCGCTTTCCCACATCTGCCTCCGGACGGGCTCGGAGCGCGGCGGCCTGAGTGGTACAGTAAACGGAGATGAAAAGAGCGTCTACAGGTGGAGAGAGGTGGGGGGATGAGACAGGAGGAGATAGATACGGTGCACCGGTCGATGGATGTTGCTAATGATTTATACTGTAACAGAGAAAAGCAGAAAATCATCACTTTTGAGAAGCTTGAACCAAAGCATGTTTGATATTTTAATCATTCAGATAGATTGTATTGTATCGTATGTTGAGTTGAATCCTTTTCTGTCTGTCTCCTCTGTTGTTTTCGCTTCCTGTGGCTGTTTGTGTGAAGGTGAATAAAGACGAAAGTGAAAGCAGCATGTTAGAAGTGAGAGAGGCAGAGGACAGAGAGGAGGAGGAGGGAGAGAGTGAAACAGAGAGAGAGAAAAAAAATTGGACAGGCACAGGTGCAGCCGACTGTGTGTATGTGTGTGTGTATGTGTGTGTGTGTGTATATATTTGTGTGTGTGTGTCTGTCAAGAGGTTTCGTGACTGCTCCTTTGAGTGTTCACATTCCAGCACATCTGCTTTGGATGAAGCGTGGTAAACTCTGTGTGTGTGTGTGAGAGAGAGAGAGACTGTTAGCGGGAGGCAGAGAGAGAGAGAAGAGAAAACAAGACGGGAACAAGTCCTTTATTGAGCAAAAAGCGGATTTGTTTCTTGTTCCGTTTTCTGCCTGGCTGTCTGTCTGTGCAAGTGTATTCATAGTGTTGTATTAATGACAAAACTAAAAACGGAGGCGAAAACAAAAACTGGTTGTCAACCCAACCCGGTCTCACCGGAAGGCGTATAAATACCACAACATTACACGGACATTCCGCGTGTCATGAGTACGAATTTTAGCCTTTTCGTGTGTCATTTGTATGCAAACGTCCGCATTTAGGTTCAGACAGGAAAACCACTTTGTTAGGTTAGAAGGGAAAACGTCATGGTTCGGTCTTAAAATAAGTAATTAGACTAATTAAAACACGTACAGAAACAACGTAACACGACTACAGAAAACACGTCTCAAAGGTCAATAAAAAACATGTGGCAACCGTCACGTGAAAAACGCCAGTAAAGTCACTAACATTCCGATCAACAACGGCCTTGAACACGGACGTCCTAGTTAAAAGTCCAATGGTCTTTCTCGCTTCTTATACTGCACCACTAACTCTTACCGTAGCATTTATACGCAGATGCGTTTACATTGCAGTCAGTACAGGATACAGTACATGGCGTACAAATGACACGCGGAAATCAAGAAAGGCGTACTTATTGCACGCTAAACGCCTTGCGCATTATCGTGGCATTTGTACGCCTTTTCGTGCGAATGGGCTAGTCAATCTGCACGTCAAGATTTGAGAGCCATTGAGGACAAAATCATGTGTATAGTTAATGTTTTGAGCTCAGGGGCTTCATTACAGACACTTCCCTAAGTCTAAAATCCTATTTTGTCTCAGTTTTGGATGACATTTAGGGCATATTTCCCAACTGCATTTAGGAAAAAATCCTATCTTATCTTAGGATAGGAAGTTTGCCATTACAGAACCGTCCTAACGTAGGGATTTCCCAAGTTAGAAATCCTAAATTAAGGTCTTAACACACCGGGGGCGTGATGAATAAACGACACAAAAATATGAAATACTCGCCTGTGAATTTTATATGTCTAGGGCTTTTATTGTGAAAGGTAAGAGTGGAAGGAGTGGATCTAGTCCGCACTGCCTCTGTCAAGGTTGAAAGGAGTAATATAGTTAGTAGTAGTAGTAGTAGTAGTAGTAGTATAGTATAGTTTCAACAGGCTTAGGCTTGATTACAAAATGTGTGTCTGTGGAACTTTGGTAAGGTCAAACATACTGAGGAGGAAGAGGAGGAAGAGCTTCTCCTCTTCCTCTTTCTGTCAGAGCAGTCGAGCTGCAGGAGGAGAGGCTGAGAGGTTGAACAGATGCTCCCCACATTTGGAGACAATAACGGAGAGAAGAAGCATCAAACACTAAACAAAGACAAAAAGCCTCCCTCTTCTTTTCTTCCTTTCTTTCCATTTTTCTCTCTTTTGTTTCCGTTTACTGTCTTTTTATCTGCGTCCAACTTTTAGCATTTCACTTTGTTCCATTTATCGTTTTTCCATTCTCTTTCCAGTCTCTTTCTAACAAAAGCCTTCAGGGTCCAGCAGCATTCCCATCGCTGGCAACAAGTTAGAACTGAAACACTGTAGAGAAAATACAGTTTGTCTTTTCTCGCTTTTTTCTTAATGTCGTACGATGTATGGACATGACCTCGATCATTTTTACGTTATTTACTTATCGTACCATATATGGACATGACCTCGATAATTTCTACGTTAGCGACTCATCGTACGATATATGGACATGACTTCGATAATTTTTACGTTATCGACTTATTGTACGATATGTGGACATGACCTTGATCATTTTTACGCTAACGACTTATGGTACGATTTTGCTGACCTTGATATTGCCCGTTGTGTTTACATGTGTGTCTGTTTACATGAGAATGTCACCAATATTTTAGCCAACATGATGCCAGAATAAACAGCAGGGTTTTTCCTACCATTATATAACTTGGGCATTGCACAGACATTGCACATTTTTGTTAACAGAACCATAGAGTGCATTTTATTTATTGTTTTGGGCGTGTGGTTTTGGTTTATTTGTAATTATTTAGACTATTTTAATATTTTTTTCACATTCCAATTTAAAAAGAAAAAATTCATTCCTCTTTGAAAGGGTGTACTTGCATTATTATGCTATTATTTATCATTATATCAGTGGCATAAAATTGTCTTAAAATGACAATAACATTGTTTATCGCAAATATTTCTGGGACAATATATCGTCCAACAAAGCAGTTATCGTGACAGGCCTACTGAGCGGCCCGCCCAAGTAAAGTCTATGTGTGGGGAAACACTGGTACCTGTGGGTGAGGTCAGTGAGTTGCACAGCTGGTTGCTCTGAATAAATTTAGAGTGTGTTTTGTTAGCTCCATGAGGAATCAGTTTTCAGTGGAATGTGCCTTTATATTCTCGTCTTGTTGCCGGGGGCGACGCAGTGCGAAGCTTTGATGCAATCTGTGATGTTTCTCTCAATCCGTTAAACGTCAGGACGCGGCGGGAGGTTACACAACAGCTTCTACTGGATTCTTTCAGGGTTTCTACTGTGGTGCAGATAATGGTTTTACACAACAGGCTCTACTACTGGTTTCTATTGGGAGTTTCTACCATTGTTCTGGAAAACAACAGGTTCAACTGGTTTGTGTTTTGGCAGGGAATTGGTTCTACTGGTTTCTATCAGGCTTCTATTGTAATACAATAACTCTCTCTACAAAATAGTTTCTCCTGGTTTCTATTGTGTTTCTATGAATCCACACATTACTGGTTTGACTTGTTTCTATGTGCTATTGTACAGGACTGGTTCTACTGGTTTGCATTATGTTTTGTCTGGGTTTTATTGTTTCCATTGTGACACCCTATATATTGTACAGAACTGGTTCCACTGCTTTTTACTGTGTTTATATCATTGCACAGATAACTGGTTTGACTGGTTTCGATTGTGTTTCTATTGTCGCGCAGAGAAGTGAAACAAAGTAGAAACAGAACAGATACTGCTCAGTTTTTGGTCCCGGTATGGTAGAGAACTGATTCTGCTGGGAATTATTAGGTTTCTGTCATGGTGCAATAACTATTTTTCTATTGTGTCTCTACAAAGACCTGGTTTCTGTTGTTCCATTGTGGTACAGATCATAGTTTTACAGAACTGCTTCATATCATAATGCAGAGATGGTCCCATTGAGTTCCATTGGGTTTCTATCATTACACAGAGAACTAGTTTAACTTGTGTCAATGCAGCTTCTACAGAATCAGTTCAACCAATTTCCATTGTGTTTCTATTGTGGTACAGACCATCATTTTACACAACTGTTTCCACTGTTTTTTTTCTCTATTCTTGTTGTCATATAACTACTTTGCAAAAGTGGTACCATTTGTTTTTGTAGGTTTTCTATCACTACATAGACAACTGGTTTAGTTTGGCTCCTAGTATACCGTACAGAACTGGTTCCAATGGTTTTTACCGTTTGGCTGTCTTGTGGCACCGAAAACTTATTTCTGTTCTGTTTCTACTGGTCCATATCCCAATTTTACACAACTGGTCAGATTGGTGTCTATTATGACTAGGGCTGTCAAAGTTATAGCACTAATTTAAAAGCTAAAGTGAAGATGCTGGTATCATGTGAAACTAGAAAGCCTAAGGAATCCATTGGTACCAACAATGTTTTTCTAGCTTGTTGTTAAGGTTGGAGGTTAAATAACTCTCCAAACTTAGCAATAATAGCGATAATAAAGGGATAACACGTTAACGCAAATTTGTTTTAACTCCACTAATTTCTTTAACGCAGCTTGCATTTTTTAGGTAGCGGGCTAAAGCTGGAGTAAAGATACTGATATCATATGAAACTAGAAAACCTAAGGAATCCATTGGTACCATGTTATACTAGCTTGTTGGCCATTTTCAAAGGGGTCCCTTGACCTCTGACCTCAAGATATATGAATGAAAATGGGTTCTATGGGTACCCACGAGTCTCCCCTTTACAGACATGCCTACTTTATTATAATCACATGCATGTTGGGGCAAATCATAGTCAAGTCAGCACACTGACACACTGACAGCTGTTGTTGCCCATATTTTTTTATGCTAAATGCAGTACCTGTGAGGGTTTATGAACAATATTTGTCAATGTTTTGTGTTGGTAATTGATTTCCATTAATAAATATATACATACAGCATATTTGCCCACCCCCATGTTGATGAGATTATTAAATACTTGATAAATCTCTCTTTAAGTTACATTTTGAACACAAAAGGTGCGATTAATCACTAGGGACAATCGTGCGATTAACCACGAATAAATATTTGAATCGATTGACAGCCCTAATTATGACTTTATTGTGGCACAGATATGTGGTTTGGCTGGTTGTATTTAAAATCAGGGGACGAAAATCATTTTCTACACCTGGTTTGACTGGTTTCTGTTCGGCTTCTATTGTAGTAGAAATCCTATTCTTTCCAACCCACTCTACAATGATTATATTCCTGCAGTAGTCTGAGACTGACTGAAATAGCTGCATGTGAAGGTTATTGATCAGACATCACTGGTTTCTATTGTGGTTCTCGTTATATTTCTCTGGTTTTGTGGCCAGTTGTCAATGGAATGACAACACTGTCAAGGGTGTCTCTGATTGGCTCGAGGTCCGCCTGCTGCTAACTGTGGGAATACTGATTCTGCTGTGTGTGTGTGTGTGTTACAGACTACAGGAAGTGAGGTTGTTATTGTGTCTCTCTACATTCCTCAGACTTGAACACACTCTGCACCTGTTCCTGTCTGTAACACACACACACACACACAAACATGCACGCACACACTTACATAAATGCACACACGCATTCACACACAAATCACAGCCTTTCGTCACAAGTCCAACAACACATTCAATGGGAAAATATGCCTGCGCGACATGAGACATAAATCTAAATATTTTCAACAGGAGCAACACATGCGCGCGTGTGTGTGTGTGTGTGTGTGTGTGTGTGTGTGTGTGTGTGTGTGTGTGTGTCAGTGTCAGTGTGTGTGAATTTTCTTGTACAGGCTTTGGGTCAATAAATGTGTTTTTATCATCAGAGCACAAACTCTCAGAGGGGAAAAGGAGGAGGAGGAGGAAGTTTGAGGGGATTTTAGTTCAGCTCTAATGGCATCTACAGACACTGTGTGTTTGTGTGGGCGTGCGAGTACGGAGACTGAAGGATTTAGATCCCTTAAAACTCCTGCAAGGTGCTGGGCGGCATCTCCCAACTGATTAGCTCCTCTTAGCACCTTTCATTTTTTGTGTCATGGTGGTGTATGTGTGTGGTTGGGCTGGTGTTTCCTGACCTCAGTATTTCATTCCCACAGTTCCCAGAGTTCCTTGCTCCTCAGAGGTCCTAATTGTTGTGGTATTTGTCGCCGTGCCTGTGTCTTTCCCGCGAGCAGTGGTTTTCAGGAAGTAAACAGAGCCGACACGAGGCTATGCTCTGTAGTAACTGAACAATGCAACAAAACACTGTGAACACATGGAGGGATTGAGCTTGATTTTTCAAAAGCATGCTGTATAGTTTTATATATTGGATGGGTTTTTTTTTCAACCATTCTAGGCAAGTATTGGTGGAAACGTATACTTTAGTTGTGTAGTCCATCGCATTGACCATCAAGTCAGTCAATCACTGTTATTACCTGGTTATTAAGTTAATGCACAGATTAATTTGAAAAGTTTGCCTTTCAGCGGGATTCTTACAGGCAGAAATGTATGGAAACCAAAGGATGTTTCAAAATGTAGAAACATTTAAGTAGGGCTGTCAATCAATTATAATATTTAATCATGATTATTCACATGTTTGTCCATAGTTAATTGTGATTAATTACAAATTAATCGCACATTTTTTATCTGTTCAAAATGTACCTTAAAGGAAAGTATTTAATACGCTTATCATTGTGGGAGTGGGCAAATATGCTTGCTTTATGCAAATGTATGTATATTTTTATTACTGGAAATCAATTAACACACAATGACAAATATTGTCCAGAAACCCTCACAGGTACTGCATTTAGCATAAGAAATATGCTCAAATCATAACATGGCAAACTCAAGCCCAACAGGCAACAACAGCTGTCAGTGAGTCAGTGTGCTGACTTGACTATGACTTGAGGTCAGAGGTCAAGGGACCCCTTTCAAAATGGACATGCCTGTTTTTTCTCACCAAAATTTAGTGTAAGTTTGGAGCACTATTTAGCCTCCTTTGAGACAAGCTACTATGACATGGTTGTTACCGATGGATTCTAGTTTCATATGATAACAATCAGACAATACATTGAAATGAGTTTCAGTGATGGTGTTGACCACATTAACATAGTCAAATGAGGCCCATAACTTCACAACCAGTGGGGTCCGCACAGTCTGCCCGGGGGATTCACCTCGGCGGCTTGGTGTGGGAGGATCCCCTCGTGCCTCTCCACAGCGCTGGCTGGCCCTCGCCAGGCGTTTTTCTTCCGTTGCAGTGCGTCACGACTGACTGTAGGTCGGCTTTGAAAAGCCTGGGGTGAATGTGGCTTGCGTCTCCACTTGTGAGTTTTACAGCACGCTTCCCAGGCCGTGGACTTACTGTAGTGCTCGCTGCGCCCTCTCCTGCCTCTTGTTATATTCTCGTCCGTTTTTAATCCCTTGTTCCTTTCCTGAGATCCAGAGGGGCTTAGTGTATGTTGCAAAGTTCATCACCAGGGGCTTAGTGAAGACATCAAGGGAAGACCTCATAATGTGGAACTGAATGCTGCCACAGCTTATATCTCTTCTTGCTCCATCAATTTTCACACCTGTGCCCACCTGGCTATTTACTGCAGAAAAAAGGTTTGACAGTGTGTCGGTCAGAAAGAGTGTCTCAGATTCCTTCTTAGATTCTCTGTTTGGTAACTGAAGATCTTTTGTCTCTAAGAATACAGGACAGTAACGCAAAGGAAATCAGATTTTTCCCCTCAGTAAAAGCCGAAAGCTTCAGCAGATTAATAAGCTTAAGTGATCTGAAAAAAGTCAGGAGGTTTTTGCCTGACTGAAAGAGTTTTAGCCTGTTTTCTGTTTTTAATAATTTCTCTCAGGGAGTGTGGGAAGTGATTTATTTTTTTTAAATGCCCCCAAGTGTTCTTTTTCTTTTGTTTCTTCTGTCTGCGTTTTATCATCAGATTTTCGTTTACCACATCTGTGTTACATCCATATGCAAATACCCCAAAGTTAACAAAGCAACCCATGTCTCTTTTAGGGGCTGGAGGTAGATTAGGGGTAGCTGTGGAGCGGCTCTTTCATTTTGATGTGAATCAGTGGGGGAGACGGAGAGAGAGAAGAGCGCTTTCAACAGCTGTTCCAGGGTTTGCGTCATGCGGCGCGAGCTAGCGTCATGGCTGAGTGTTCGCACGCTATGCACACACACACAGACACACACACACACACACACAGAGGCATGCTGTGGGGACCCCCAGTCGAAGGCATGACCAAACACAGGCATTGTGTTCTCATGCAGCCGCTGTGTTGCTGAGGAAGAACGTCACCTGTTTTGAGTGATGACAGGCTGCCGGTTGTGCTTGCAGTCTCACGTTTTACTGCATGTTTGCTGCATGACTGCTGCTCTGCTGCTGCTGCCCCTCTGAGAGGAGACGCACGCAAAATCACCGCTGAGTTCCCCTTTTAGTCATCAAACTCGTCTGAGTGAGAGGGGGGCCGACAGAAAATGTGTATATGATGGGAAATATGTTATTAGTCATTAGCACTTATTGCAGCAGAAGTGATGGGCACTTTAGATGCAATTGATGCAGTTACCATGGCAACCACTGTAGTTATGTTTGTGTGAAAATAGTTATGTGTATATGTTGTGGATTTTGAAGTTGTGGATTGACAGAGCTTAAGCGCACAGTAAACTTATTTTTATAAAAGAAAAGCTTTTAAAACTTGTTTATACAGTATATATATATAATATATGTAATATACTACTATTTCATAAATAATACACATATATATGTATGTATATATACAGTATATTAAGATCTTAACAAGAGCATAAAAATATGAATTTCTAAGCTTTTTTTGTTTTCAAAAGGACAATTGTTTAAAAATATTTTTTTAGAAAATATAAAACAAAACATTTTTATAATAAAAAGTATATATAAAACATTGACATTAAAATATAAAACATCGATTAATAATATTGTTTTTAATTATGTTTACCCGTTTTTAAAAAAATAAAATCTAATAATTTTACAAAATGTAAAACAAATAAAACAATATACAATTTTATTTACATAGCTTTGAAAAGTTTATAAATAAGCTATATAGTAGATATAAAGATAATTTATTCAACTTTTTTTCGGAGGTTAAAAATAGTAATACATAATAACAGTTTTAATTATTATTTTTAAAACAATATTTGAAAATCTGCTTTTTTTTTGACAGAATACAACATCATATAAAAAGTTTTAAGCTCATTTTGAAAATATTTGAATTTATTTATAAAATAAACGTAAAATAAATTAGCTTCGTTTGCAGGCTGGTATTGAAAAACCGATATGATGGAAGTTAGACTAAGTTCCCAGAGCAGCTGCCATATTTCTTCAGTTTTTAAAAGGAAAAGCAAAGACCAGTGACCGCTCAGGGAGTGGTGTGTTCATGCAGTCAGGTGTATTAATGGGTTGATGTTGATGTCTGATTTGAGGAGAGAAGTGTCAATCATGTGTTACAGCCTACTAGAAATGGCTTCTGTCTGAAGCTGATTCCTGCTGAGCCTCACGTCGCGTTTGGCCGTGAGCTTTTAATGAGAACAAGTTGTGTTTTGATCAGAGAGCAGATTTCTGAATGACGTTCTCTGTTTCTGTTTTTGTGTTGCAGGTGTACGCTCCGTCTGCCAGTACAGCAGACTACAACAGGGACTCACCGGGTTATCCCTCCTCCAAACCTCCCAGCGCTGGCTTCCCAAGCTCATTCTTCATGCCAGGTACTCATGCACACACACTCACACACTCACACACACTCACAGATCTCTCCCTCATCAAAAACTCCCTGCAGTGGATTCCTGTGTGGATACTAGATCACAGACAATGTGAAAGATTTTCTTATACCAAAACCTTCAAAACATTTGAGTCATACATTTTATTAGTTATTATAACAGCTACCCAAATAAGGCATTTATCTTTTGCTGGAGACAACAATAAAGACAACAAGTTGCTGCTTACAAACTTTGAGGTTGATTTGAACGCTGCTAGGTAACCCTGCTTTCACCCCATCATTGTGCATAGCGAGGCTATTACTTTCAATGGACTGTTAGGCTGTGTCAGGGGAGTGCGAAGTTAGCTTTGTGCATCTCTGAACTCCAGAAGATATGTATCGGTATCTGTTTTAACTGATAACCGACCCTCGTTAACCGATTATTAACCGTTAACCGACAAGATTAGTGCGCCGCATGCAGCAGTGCTATTTAACAAGCTGCCCAGCTGCAATGATAAGCTGATGCACAAACAGGTTAAATCCATCATTTATCACCAGCTGCAGTGTATGAACACAACAGACAACTGAGTCCCCGGTTCACCCGACCGGGAGAGTTACTGTAGCAGCCATGATGCTGCGTGTATTGTCGTCTCCACCGCATTATTTACTTTAGCTGCGAGATTGTCAGCTGTAAGTCTGCCTGGCTGCTCTGTCTGCCCGGCGTAACGATAGGGAGTGTCCGGCGTCTGTTTGGTTTGTGCTACGTTCGCAGCTTTAGCGTTGCCGGTGTCTTCGTGCCTGCCGTTGTCACACATATACGGTCTGTATGCGCGGTGTAACTTCTGATAGGGCACAAATCTCACCATTGTGTGACTTATTGTCTCCACAAATGTAACCTGGTAGCTAATGTAATGATTCAGGGAGTTTTTAAAGAAATTTCAAATTTAATTATTATCTATTTATCAGCAGACATGGAAATAAAGCATTTCAATTAACTTTGTATTCTTTTCTTGGAAATGTATTAAATAGATTACCAGCTATTGGGAAATAGCGTAGTATAAATGTTAAATAATGTTTAAAATAAAGTAATTTTTGATCAATTTTGAGGTAAATATTGGGTTAATTTGGCAGTAATTCCAAAGAAATTTCAAATAGGTTACTTGCTCATTATCACCTAATTACCATGAAATTTGCAGACCTGTAAAATGAAGTGTCACCAAAATAGTTCAACGTTTGACCAGGACATACCAGATATTACAGGAGTGTAATGGTTGTTCATGTTTTGATGACATACATTTGACTGCTGGAGAGTGTTTCCAGTCTACGGACTAACAGTAAATGCTCAGACTGATTTAAGTACTCCTATTTTCCCCCAGCCTGTCTCTTTTCCCCTCTCACCTGGGTGTCTGTCATGTAAATACACACACTCGCTTTACAGACATAAATAAAGGAACAAATGGTCCCAGAAAACAGGTTTGTGTTAACCGGGTTATTCTTTAACCAAGTGTTCCATTTACATGGATGTTTTCTGAAATAAGGTTACTGCATGAAGTGGGTCAGATCACCAAACTACATGTAGACGCACTGAGTGAGTCACAGGGAGGTTTGACAGAGGAACCTCAGTATGTTTTTACCTTGTTGCCTGCTCAGAGACTGATCTCAGCATCATCTCTCTCCCCCCCTCTGTGTGTCTCTCTATCAGATGGTCACCACAGTGGCGATCCCTGGAGCAGCAGTAGCAGCAGTATGGGGCAGCAGGGTTACCACGGCAGCATGCTGGGGGGCGGGAACTCTGCCCACGGCCCCGCCCAAAGCTCCTCCTCCTACTGCGGGATTCACCCTCACGACAGATTGGTGAGCAAAGCTGTCAATAGGTCTGTACAGGGATGGTGAAATCATGACCCGCCCTACTCTGCCTCTGATTGGCTAGTACCCATTGCCTTCATTGGTTGGACTAGTTAGGTTTAGGCATGAGGAGTGAGATTGGTTATGGTTAGGGCAAGAACATCTGGGTCAGCCAATCAGAGGCAGAGAAGGGTGGATCATGCCTTCGCCATCCTAGGAAAAGAAAAAGTTCCGTACAGGTCGTGACACATTCAGGAAGTCACTCCAGGGAATACAGATTACCTACATGGTCCTGAATTTATCTAGGTTTCCCCTTAAATTCCATGACTTTCCATTATTCCATATACTATATACTTTATACAAATTTTCCAATTGTAGTTTTAAATTTTTGTTTGTTTTTTTGTTTTTTAAGACAAACAAAAAGACTTGTATGGTTTAAACCACACAATAAATGAAAAAGAAAGCATGAAGATCATTCTGTTCAAGGAAAGCTGAAGTTATCTAGAGTAAAATAAATAATAATAAATAAATACCTGAAATAGATTATAGTAGCCAGTGTATAAGGCATAATTAAACTATATAGTTTTTCTTTTTACATATAAGCTCTCTTTGGCCTCCTTTGTATATTTTTGTCATAATTTAAGTTTTATTCTTATTAAATTACCTTATATTTGTGCACTGTTGTTATATTTGACCTATGTATACTTACTGTATATAGTTAAATGGGATAATACATTTACTATTTATACTTATGTGGGTAAAATGAGAAAGTTTGTGACCCGGTTGAAATACCACCAGCCGAAGCAAACTTTCTCATTTTACAGCTAAACAGTACACTACAAGATGTTTCTGAAAACATTTGAGGCGAGAAATAGGCATTACAGTTACAGAACATTAATAAATATTTGATCAGCGCTGCCTAGTTTGACTGTTTGATCAGAGTTTGCGAGTGATTGACAGCTGCCTCCGTTGAATAAACAGCCAATAGGAACGCTCTCTCTCTGAAATGACCTTCGATTGGCCAAAGTCTCCCGTCACGGGCTAGATTTTCTAAAGCCTGAAAACAGAGCCATGAGGAGGTGGAGAAGTCTAGTTTTCTCTCAGAACACTTGAATTACAATATGTTGAAAGGTTATTATGGAATTTTTGCCCAGTGATGCCAAAAATATTCCATCTACTGCCACTTTAATGTTTCATTTAGTCCCGTCTGTCTCTCTGCAGAGCTACCCGTCGCACTCGTCTGCAGATATCAGCTCCAGCCTTCCTCCTATGTCCAGCTTCCACCGAGGGGGAGGGAGTGGAGGCGGCGGCGGCGGAGGGGGCGGGGGAAGTCACTACAGCACCGCCTCTTGCACCGCTTCCACCAACGGAACAGAAAGCATCATGGGTAAGACACCTGTGTGTATTTGTGTCTTGAAACAACGCATATCAAGTATGCATATCAAGCATGCATGAAACTGTAACGGAGGATTTTAAATAGTACTATTTTGGTGAAAATGCATGTGTTTGGGAAATAGTGAGCATACGACTGGATAAATGAGAGAAGTTTTTTTCAAGAATTCAAGGTACAACGGGATGAGTAATTGATATACAAATGGTCATTTTGTGGGTAAAGTTTTCCTTTAAGACTACAGACTTGGACTCGAGTCAGACTTAAGTCACAAAAATGAGGACTTGAGACTTGGATTTGACGGCTGACTTGGACTTGACTTTGAGACTGGACTTAACACTTGACTCCTTAAAGACTTGACTTGACTTTTCCCCAGAGACTTAAACAAGCTCTGCTGTGTGTAAGCTTTCACTCATCGTCTGTGAGTAGACCAGATTATTTCACTGTAAAAGCAACTGATCATGTTGATGTTTTCATCTTGGACTTGGATGCACTCGCTGTGTTTGTGTTTTGGCTTTGGAAAAAATCTACGGATGAACTACTCGCAGTCGCTACTTGAAAGACAACTTTATCGTCCCTTTCTAGTCAGTAGACCACAGTTTTATTTACCGCCCCCATAACCAGTTCTAACCGTCCTTGCTGTGATTAGACTCAGATGATTTAAACCACTTAAAAACTGAATGAGGAGAGAAGACAGGCGGTCAGAAATTGAAGAACAGTTGTACTCCATTTTGGCTCGACCCTGACATCACTGACACACACACACACACGCAGCATGCCATATGGACCCCTTGCTTTGACTTCCATAGAACAAATAGGACAGCAATAAGAAACAGATTGAAAGTTTGTTTTCATGGGAAGACTCCAACTCCAGCATTCCTCAAAGATATCACACACACACACACACACATGAGCCAGAGCAGATGAGTGTAAACACAACATGGAGTTAATAAAAAACATGACGCTGTTGTTTAAATGTAAGCCAATGACACGTGTGTGCACACATGAACGCTTAAACGCGGCCGCACAGTGTTTTTCTGCATCGGTCTGATTTGTACGAGTAAACAAGTGAGTGGATTCTCCTCACAGAGTAGCAGATGTGGTCACTATTTGAATAACGAGCACTGAAGCGATCGTTTCCTCGACTGACTCGTACAATCAGCTCTCAATGACGTGCCATGTGACCAACCAACGCACATACCCGGAACATACTGAAGTGGATTAATTCTAGAGATGTTCCAATACCATTTTTTTCCTTTCCGATACCGATTCCGATGCCTGAACTTGCGGTATTGGCCGATACCGAGTACCGATCTGATGCCAGCGTGATGAATATAATATCTTCGTCTCTTTTAGGCTATCTTTGTGGAATTTATCTCGTCGTTGGGATACAGTTTGCTGCTGCAGTTCGTCCGTTTTTTTCCCCCTTTACCTTGGTGAAGTCGTCGTGCTCTTTTGCGTTATGCGTCTTCAATTGTTTTATAAGATTGCTGGTGTTGAAATTGGCACCACTAGTGCCATCCCTCGAAACGAAAGTCTTACATATGGTACATATCCTCGTTTTACTTGTTGGATTTTCCACTGGGAAATATTGCCAAGCGAGCGGCGAAGAAGAATTGATATCCGGTTAAACAAGTTCATTTTTTTTCTGGGTTAATAAATATGGTATCGGATCGGTGCATAGACTGGCGTACAGGCAACAACAGCTGTCAGTGTGTCAGTGTGCTGACTTGACTATGACTTGCCCTAAAACGGCACGTGATTATCATAAAGTGGGCATGTCTGTAAAGGGGAGACTCGTGGGTACCCATAGAACCCATTTTAATTCACATATCTTGAGGTCCTTTGAAAATGGCCATGCCAGTATTTCCTCACCAAAATTTAACATAAGTTTGGCATGTATGACATGGTTGGCACCAATGGATTCGTTAGGTTTTTTAGTTTCGTATGATACCAGTATCTTCACTCTAGCTTTAAAACTGAGCCAGCTACAACATAAAAAGGGCAAGTTATATATATATATATATATATATATATATATATATTATAAAAACTAAAATGACTACATTTTTCTCTTTGGTGATGGACATGGACAGAAATACTTCAAAATCAGTTTCATCTCCTGAATGCTCTTCTCCTCTGCAGCTATAAGCTCTCATTTATGAAAAAGATTTTCTCCTGCATATGTTCTAAATTATGCGTCAAGTCAGGATACAAGTGTGTGTGTGTGTGTGTGTGTGTGTGTGTGTGTGTGTGTGTGTGTGTGTGTGTGTGTGTGTGTGTGTGTGTGTGTGTGTGTGTGTGTGTGTGTATATAACAGTAATCCCTTGGATGGTTTACTAGGCCAGTGGTATGGCGTGAGTGAGACATGAGGCTTTAACCCCAAAACATATGCTACTTCCTGTCTCACTCTCTCTCTTCATGCCTATCTCTCTCTCTCTCTCTCTCTCTCTCTCTCTCTAACAGCTTAAAGAAGTCCAGTCCTGCCAATTTCTGTAATGGATTCATTTGCCATGAAAGGATGTGTTTTGCTGTGCTGTGTCTGTGTGGCGTGCGTGCGTCTAACTTGTGTGTGCGAGCGTAAACTTTCCATCTGGGATCTGCTATCAGGAGAGATGAGTCTCTCTGCCTCTGTGCGTGTGTGCGTGTGTGTGTGTGTGTTGGTGTGTGTGTGTGTGGGCGCTCATCTGGTCCTGTGAGGTCACTTCCTTCCTCTCTGGCCTCAGTGCTCTTCAAGTGTGTGAAACAGATTTAGTTGTAATGAGGTCCGCCATTTGTGCACACAAACACACGCTGTCAGTCAGTAAAAATGTGAACAACTGTAGATGTTGAATGTCGGTTCCTTTTGAATTCTGTCTCTGATTCTCGTCACATTGTTTGACAAAGGAGACTGGTCACACCACCAGTTATAACTTTGGAGCAACTCATTTCAGTGGAATCGCCGATATGCGTGGATTCATGCGTGGAGCTGAAGCGAAGCTGCACAGAGATTTCACACAGTGTTTGGTGAACTTTGATACGAGAATTTGCTCCGCTCGGAAACCACCTTGACAGATGCTATCATATTAGCTGTGTCACACCATCAGATGTGTGTTTCTGTGGACAAGGAGGACAAATTCATTCATGGAAGTAACAGAATTGGATTTTTAGGTGAATCGGTATTAATGAATATGTGTTGTTTGAGTGTGAAACGGATGGACTGATGGTGTGCGAGTAGACAGAATAATTAAAATATGTAGTTAATAACATCCTTATTTACAAGAATACATCCCTCTTTTTCTCCGTGTGTGTGTGTGTGTGTGTGTCACAGCTCAGCGAGCGCCGAGCGCAGCAGCCAGCAGCTCTCAGACGGGAGACGCCTTAGGGAAAGCACTCGCATCCGTAAGTGCAGCACACACACACAAACACGCACATAAACAACACATATGGAAGATTCCTTTTCAGTATTTTGTCTTTTTAATATTTTTTTGTGACTTTTGGAGTCAAGATCTCTCTATAGATGTTGTTCTACGTGCTTCTCTGACTTTTCTATTTATTTATTTTTTCAGATCTACTCTCCGGACCATACGAACAACAGCTTCTCGTCCAATCCCTCCACCCCAGTCGGCTCCCCGCCCTCCCTCACAGGTAGCACATGACACTTACCGTCCAATCACAACACACAGGCTATGTCGTCATAGAACCAACAACCACAGATGGGAAAAGCAGAGCTGACTTGGACTGGAGTAGGAATTGACTTCAACTTGTTTCAAATGACTTGGGACTTTGATTTGAACTTGTTTCAAATGACTTGGGACCTGACTTAAACTTGTTTCAAATGGCTTGGGACCTGACTTGAACTTGTTTCAAGTGACTTGAGACTTGACTTGAACTTGTTTCAAATGACTTGAGACTTGACTTGAACTTGTTTCAAATGACTTGAGACTTGACTTGACCTTTTTTCAAATGACTTGAGACCTGACTTGAACTTGTTTCAAATGACTTGAGACTTGACTTGACCTTTTTTCAAATGACTTGAGACTTGACTTGAACTTGTTTCAAATGACTTGAGACTTGACTTGACCTTTTTTCAAATGACTTGAGACTTGACTTGACCTTTTTTCAAATGACTTACATCTTGACTCAAACTTGTTTCAATTGACTTGCGTCTTGACTTCAACTTGTTTAAAATGACTTGACACATGACTTTAACTTGTTTAAAATGACTTTAGACTTTGATTTGAACTTATCTTTTAAAACTTAAATTCAGCTTTGGGAAGTAGAAGAGTAAGAAATGGGAGAAAAATATAAAATGTATTTAAAGCATAATACATTTTTAATATTTTAAGGAGATCTCAGCTTTTTAAGTGCAAACACTTGGCGTAAAATGAGACCATAAAAACACATTAATAATTGCTGCAGTGTCTCCTCTCCATACCCCTCCTCCTCCTCCTTTTCTTATTTCCACCAATTACTCCTCCTCGCGGCTCATGTTGGAAACTCTCCCTGCTCCTTAAAGTGAAAAATGACTTTTCCTAATAATAGTTGTGTCGAATTTGTCTCTAATTGTCGCTGCTACACACACCGTTTGATATTTCTGTGCCGCGCCTTGTGACTGATAGCTTTAATTACGAGCACCACTTCGACAAATCGTTCACAAACCTACCGGCTCTGCAAACACGAGCCCCCTCCCCTCTTCCTTCTCCTCGTCATTATAGCTGCCTCGGATATTGCCCGCTAAACCATAATTGGTGTTTATCATTGTGTCAGAGTTACTCCACTTTTTACAAATTAGAAATGACGCCTATTAGAGCAAACTACATGCAAATTGATATCCGAGGCTAATTCTGCGAGGGTGTTTTACAGTGTTGGACCCGGAATAATTTACCCTGCCGTTTAATACATATATTTGTATTTGCACATGAATGTACCCAGGTGATTATTCATTAATTAGCATATGGTAATGAGCATGTATTATGAATAAAGGAGAGGGGAGAGAAAAGACTGTGAGACAAAATGGGAAGACAATTAAAAAACGGGAGAAACACAAGCTAATGAGATGAGATCAGAGTTACAAAGGAGAGATCAGTGGTGAGGGCAGAGAAGAGGAGAAAAGATGAGGGCAACAAGAATGGAGGGGTAGGAAAGGGGAATAAAGGAGGAGAGGAGATGAAGGAATGAGAAAAGAAGAGAAAAAAGGAAAGGAGGGGAAACAAAAGGGAGAGAAGAGAAGGAAAAGGAGGTGAAAATGGGAGAAACACAAGGAGTGGATATGTTGAAGGGCTAAGAAAAGATGAGGAGAGGAAACGAGAGAACAAACAAGGAACTGGGATGAGATGATGGAGGCATAAGAAGAGGAAAAAAGGTGAATGAACAGGAATCAAGAGGAAAACAAGAGGAAAGAGAAGACGACATGAGAAGGGAGAAAAAATCGGACTCACTGGGCTGCTTGTGATTTTCAAACATTTTGATTGCCAACTGAAAGTAAACAAGCTCATAAGCTCGGAGAGATTTTATCCCTCTTCAGTAACTTTTTATTGAATGAATTTAATGGAGTACCCATTCAAAACATGCCTGTTCAGACTGGGACGATTGCTTGGCTCCAGGTAGCCTCCCGGTATTGCTGCTTGCAGCGTTGTCGTTGTCCGGGGCTCATGCCCGTTCAGAGCACGTGGCCGTTCGGAGCAAGTGTTGAGAACCGCTCATCGCTCGTTGACTCCAGGGAAATGAAGAAGAGTTCTGTTGTAACATTTGGTGCCTTCAAATGAGGTTACCGTGTTCACTAGAGAGAGTGTGGCATTCACGACCTCGTAAGTGGAACGTTTCTGAAAGCTCCGAGTTCACGAGTTGTGACGTGTTTGTTGACGTTGTCAGAAATGGCGGGGGACATTGAAGTTCATTTTTCAGTACATAATGAGTGAATATATTGTAATTTTAGTCGTATATTGTTTTTCTTTGTAAGTTTAGTCTGAGGAAAATGTTGATATTCCCAACGGTCTCATCTTTCTCCTCTGTCATTATGCCTTTGCATTTTCCTGCATTATGTTACCCGCTTGCCAGCTTGCTTGATTGTTAGCCTCTGTGGCTACTAGATGCCGACAGTAACGTTAATATTGCCGTTGCTTAGCAGCGGTGTTCTCACGACTTAACCACTTGAACGCCAAGCATATGTGTACACGACTTCCCAGGTTGTAAACGGCCCTCTACAGGGTAAATAAAAGAACGCTCAGAGAGCTTATGCGACTGACTAGTGCCATCATGTTCATCGCTGGCTAGCACGTTAGCTGTTAGCTCTCCAGCCACGATAGTTTACCACCTGCTGTAGCTCATATGTCGTCAAGCTTCTAGAAAGACATATTTCACAAACGTGCAGATGAATGTGTCACTTTCGGTTGTGGATTTGAAGTTTCTATCAATGCAGATAGTTTGGGTTTTATGTGTCCAGGTTAAAGATTCCAGTACACTGGAGGTTTTTATTTGTAGTTCTCACAGCATAGAAAAGTGATTTTTATAGAATAGTGTTGATAGGTACTATTTTTTTTTTGGCGTAAAGTAGTTCCAATCAACACTTTTAAGTGTGTTCTAAGGATTTAGTAATGGGGACAGTGTTTTGGGGAATAGGCTATGTGTTGCTTTGGAGTTTTTCAATTATCGTTTTTTTTAGCACAAACTAAATTCACCACTAGAGTATTGGGGTGATGAATGGAGGGAACAGAAACCTTCAAAACCTGGACACATTGAACCAAAACTATCTGCATGACCAAAGCTTGTCTCACCCGAACGCTGCCCGTCACCGCTCAGAGCCTCATATTAATGTAAATTCACACAAGTCGCTGTGTCTCCTCTGTCTACCAGCTAATGAGACCTGTCGATTCAGATACGACCCTTCAGAGCGACGGCAAACACAAAAGCGGAAAAGAACAGAGACACAAAGCGTGTTTATTCTGCAGAGGGCCCATGCTAATCAACCACTTGTACCTATTCAAAGACAAAAGCCCGATATTAGCATTTCTGCTATGAGATATACGGGTTGGTTTGTTTTCGTCTTTTCTCCCTCATCACTCCGTTTATTATGTCCGAGCACCACGGGTGGATACGATGAAACGCTCGTCGTGTGTAAAGATGTTTTGTCTGAAGCTTGGTGCTACGTCGAGTGGTTTCTTTTTGCAACATAAAAAAAGGAAAGGAGGTTTTGGCTCTAATCCACACGCAGACATCCATCCAATTTTCTGTACACACTTAGCCTCTGCAGGAGTCGCAGAGGGCTGGAGCCTATCCCAGCATGCATTGGGTGAGAGGCGGGTCACACCCGAGGTCGGCAATCTATCACAGAGCATACTGCACGTGCAGATGAAGGGATGTCAGTTTGAACTAAACTAAAGAAAAACACAACTCCCAGATCTCCTGGTCACATCACCCTGTTCTCTGAATCCTGTCATGCATCCTTGCTTTTAATCTTGCGTCTTCTTGTTCCCCCATCTCCTCTCCTGATGATGTGTCCTTGTCTCCTCTCCTAGCTGCCAGTTCAGCTGTCTGGTCGAGGAACGGCGGACAGGGAGCGACGTCGCCAAACTATGAGGCTCCATTGCACTCTCTGGTATGCACGCAAACACACCACCACACCACACTCTGTGTATATGTACTGTACATACTGTGAACGTACATATATATATATATATATTTATAAACTGGTTGTCTCCTACTGAAGTTGTAAATCTTTAAAAAACACTCACAAATGTATAGTTTCATTTTTGAAAATGCTCAGTAATCTCCTAAAAGAGCTGGTCCCTGTGGTTTTTAGCAAACGTTACTCAAACAGGAGGAAATAGTGCATTTGTTGGGGACTATTTTCAGCAGTGGATTAATACACATTTGAGTGCTTTAGAGAGTATTTGCAGCAGCAGGACGGTGTATGCTATATGTATGATGTATGAATAGATGTATGTATACATCTCAGAATGAACGTTGACTCAGAGCTGCTTCAGTTTGCAGACAGAGATGAGAAAGAAATCGTTCTCATCCACTTCTGTGTCCCCTTCACTCTGCAGCAAAGTCGTATCGAGGACCGTCTGGAGCGTTTGGACGATGCCATCCACGTGCTGCGGAGCCACGCGGTGGGACCGTCGACGGGTATGCCCAGTGGGCACGGTGAGATGCACAACCTCCTCGGGGCAGCACACACGCACAACGGCGCAATGGGCGCTCTGAGCAGCGGGTACGGTTCGGGACTGCTGTCGGCCAATAGACACTCCCTCATGGTAGGTCCTGAGAGCATGTTTCTATACTGTAGTAATGACTGCGAGGGGGATGACAGAATTCATCAGCAGGTTCAGTTTTACCTCACATATCTTGAGGTCAGAGGTCAAGGGACCCCTTTGAAAATGGGTTCTATTTATGATAATCACATGTTTGGGCAAAAAACCATACAGTTATTTGAATGCTATTTTCCCCTATTCTAAAAATGATTTGTTTGAATATTACTGAATACTGGGGTCCCTAAACAGTCTTGGACTCTTGTGGATCCAATGAGCCCGATTGTATTCATGTGTGATGATGTTAGTCCCCGTAGTAGCCATTTCATTGTATTGAGACCAAAACAACCGGTCTGAGACTGCTCGAGTTAAGGAGGAGGAGCAGAAGAGTAGTAAAAGAGGAGGAGGACTGAGGAAAGGAGAGAGGGGTACAGGAGATTAAAGAGAAGAGGAGAATTTAAAGTATGAAGTCAGAGAGACAGCAGTAATGTTTTCCATATTTCATTTTTTTGTCAACTTGAAACAATAAACATAAAGAACCAAACAGCTGTGTGACACAAGGAGATGTAGGAGGGAGAGAGAGGGAGCATTATAAAACACCGCCAGTGTAAACACATTCAGATGCCTGAACATGTTCAGTCAGACCTACTTTGTTTATTTCTGCTTTATGTTTGTGCTCATTCAATGTAGACACACACACACACACACACCCAGATGTTCATACATGCAAACTAACACACAAGATACTCTGCACACTGTCACTATGTCTTCAACACCTCTCTCTCTCTATTTGTACAAAACCTCGGCCACAGCCTCTGTGACGTCACCTTCATGCTTCTGGAGGGACATTTTAACTTTTGTTGTGTCCAACAGTTGTGTGTTGTGGCTGTAATGAACACTGCAGCCTCTAGGGGGCGCATTACACTGATCTCTGTACAGTAGTTCAGGAGCTTTGTCCCTCTCTCTCTGGTCTTTGTTAAAGTATTTACTTTGAAGTGTTGTTTTCTAAATGGAAAGCACCTGTGAGGGGAGTGTGTGTGTGTGTGTGTGTGTGTGTGTGTGTGTGTGCGTGTGCGTGTGCGTGTGTGCACGTGCTGGCCTGCTCCCACAGAGATTATCTTCTCACGCATATCTGTCCAGCTGTCTCTCTCTCTCTGTGTGTCTCTCGCTCTCTCTCCCACTTTTGTTTATCTCATGGATGTATTAAGAGAACTGGATACAGCGTTGGAGGCGGGGCCCCGTTCATTCATATGAAAGTTGCTCAGTGGCGCATGATGCCAAAATGGCTCAACATCCGACTGGAAAAGTACCAGGATCTTCCGGCGCATTTTTGCATCCATTGGGCCCATGGAGCAGGCGCAGTAGCGTCCGCTCGGTCACATGGCTCGGTCACGGGGTCACACCCGTCACCCGTGTCGTCACGGCTTGCTAACTCCAGCCTCGGTCTGGGTCTCATTCACATGAACGGAGGAAGGGAAATAACTCTGGATTCGGCTATTAGTGTTGGGTGAACATAGTGAAGCATTTAGCAGCTGAAGAATTTGTTTTGCAAAGTTTGGTGGAGACCAAACCTGAGCTACCGGAAAAGCGAATATTGGACTTAAAGGAGTTTTTCTCCCGGTGGTCAAAAATACTGATCTTTAAGATAATTAATTAAAATGAAGAAAGAAAAATTAGGCATTCAGTGAAGGAAAAAGACAACATACAAATGTTTAAGTTTTAAGGAATTATTCAAATGTTAGAGAAATAAGACTAATAGATTTATATTATCTGCTTTTTAAGACGGTATAAAAGATTCAGATTGTGATTTACAGAGAACATCACACTAAAGGAAATAGTTAAGGCTAAGGGATCTTAATAACATCACTAAATACGTTGAAGCTTAAGAAAACACGTCTTTTACTATGCAATAAGTTTGATAGAACACATTTCCGCTTTTCAAACTAAAGTGGAATGAAGCGAACAGTGTGTTTGGATTTATGATGTCATTTTTAAAGTTTGTGGTAAAGAAAATGCTTAAAAGTTATGGGAAATACGTGTAAACTACTTTTCAGTTCTATTCTGAGGTGCTTTTAAACACTTTTTCTGCTCTTTGGACGTCCCCTGAGACAAATGTAGCATTTAGCTTTATGAAGTGGCGTGCGGTTTAGCCCAAGAAAACATTAAAAGTGAACTTCTTGTTAATGGTAATATTTGTACAAACTACTTTTCAGTTTACTTGTTTTTATACATTCAGTATGCAACCAGTGGAAAAAAAGAATAAACTGAAGTGAAGGATATGTGCTGAAAAACACTGTTTTATTTATGGACTATAAACCAACACACACACACAGAAGCTCATAAATTGCTCCTTGTGTTGTCATTAGGACTCGTGTGAGTATTTATTCAGGCTCTGGATTATTGGCCGATAGACAAACAGACTCATTAAGACTGAAAACACAGCAGCTCTATAATAGGGTTTTCCATCCGCCCCCATCACATGCATTTCCACTACAGCCTCACAGCAAGGGAGAGCTGCACCGCGCTGCTGTGGTCCTGCTTGTTATCAAGGTCTCCTTCCCTTAAGGCCCAGACACACCAACCCGACATCAAAGAACTAGCAGCGACTCCACAAAGACTTTGTCTTGGCCAAAAAGTTGCACTTGAACACACCACAAAGACGACCGCCGACGGCCAACTACCACGTACGTTCTGCGCCTGCGTGAGATGAAATAACTCTCCACACCAGCAGGCGGCGGTAGTCTGTATTCGTCATTCAAAAAGGGAAACGGGAAGATCGAGGACGGCGGATATACAAGCCGTTGTTATGATACGTACATGAAACAAAGCGGCGTCTGACGACCATTTTCATACCACTCTCACTCACCACTTAGCTTCATTCCAGATGGCCATGTCGTTGTGAAAATATCCGTGTATTTGAATCAGAAGAGATGAAAATGAAAAATGAGAACGGCCAATCAGATTGATATCTCTCACCGATGGGCTCCGCTGCCGGTTCAACATGCTAAATCGGCCAAAAAACCTCAGACACGGGCGGATTAGAGCCGACGGTACAGGACACTCGGAAAAAACTAGGGGGACAGACACTCACCAACGGCCCCAAACTGTACGACGGCCAACCGTCGCCTTGGTGTGTCGGGGCCTTTAGAACGCAATGTGAATTTTGATTTAATCGCAATAAACAGATCAAAATGATGCTGAAATAACTACATTATGATGTTGATTTGCAAAAAGTCTGAATTCATGCTTTGTCAGGTCTGTCCACAAGACGACAAGCAAACGACTTTTAAAATGTTTGTTTTCTGAATGGAGTTTGAATTGATCAGGGCTAGGCTATGCTAACATTGTAGCTGCTCCATCAACACTCAACATAAAGTCCTCTTGGCATAAATACGTCAGCAACATTGTTGAGTTTAGTCCGGTCGGATATGTAGATATGTAGGTCTACAGATATACTATTGTAGCTCTCGGTGACCCCAGACAGCTAGAATATTTGTTTCCTCCATTTCTGATTCAACAACGTCAGGATGTCAGTGACAACAAGACAAATTTTGCGTCAACCCTATCGCCAGACAAAAACAATATGAGACGATTCTGCAAACCCTGGATTATGTTGTTTTGACAATGTTTTTTGTGTCCATTGTCAAATTTTTGCTTTCTACGATATGAACATGCCAATTACAGTATAGTTAGTGATTATGGCAAATAAACTATGGTTAAGGAAGAACAGGTAAACAACATCTCCCAACTATTCTTTACAGTTTTCAGTATGATAGAAGTCAAACCGGGTGAAAGTATTGAGGTCTGGTTCCCAGGTCTAGTGAGTGGAGCATCTACTATGTGCTTCACACAAAGTATATGCATGTGTGAGTGTACAGTGTAAACAGGAAGTTTGAAAGAAAAGAAAGAGACTCAATAGAAATACTGAAAAAAAAACCGAAATGAGTGGAAAATGAAGGGAGAGGAAGGAGTGATGTAATGTCTAAAATGAAGCCATTGTGTTTGCACTGAGACTTTTTCTGTTTTTCTCGTGCATTCATTCACTTTCTCTCTCTCTCTCTCTCTCCTTCTAGTTTTCTGTCCCTCTCTCAGTCACTCTTTTCAGTTTTCTTTCTCATCATCATCCCACAACTTATTTCCTCTTTCACTACTCTCTGTCTCATTTTTACTTTTCTTCACTTTCCTGTCTTCCCTTTCTAATCCTTCTTTACTTCTTCTCCTTCGTCTCTTTTTCTGTAACTTTCCTGTACCTCCTTATGATCTCACCTCTTGTTTCTTTACTGTATTTTTTTTTTCATTTACTCCCCCACTCTCTCTCTCTCTCTCTCTCTCCTCTCTCTCCTCTGCTGTTTTTATGCCCACGCTCATTTCTGTCTTATTGACACACATTTATTACATACTTTATTACATATTTTCTGTCACTCTTGTTTTCATTTTCTGTCTGTAGTTATTCTCTCTCTCTCTCTCTCCCGCTCCCTGTGTCTCTTTCATTCACATACACACACACACACACACACACACAGCTGTATGTAGTTTGGCAGTGTTAGGCAGAGACGCCTGCAGGCTGAGGTCATTACTCTGGGAAAACAGGTGGTAGACTGATGCGGGAGAGAGAGAGAGAGAGAGAGAGAGAGAGAGAGAGGGTGATAGATGCATACATACACATGAATGCATCATACACACACTCAAATACATAAAGGCATCAATTTATAAGTATATACACACATATGATCGGACATTGTAATTTTTTTCCAATTAAGTTTATATTTTTTATTAATGCCCAAATCATGACAGTCACTCAGATGAGATCAAGAAGATTCAGCCCAGGGCTGGCTTAATGCATAGGCCATATAGGCGATCGCCTCGGGCTCCACCCTCTGGGGGCCGCTGGTCGTCCTCTAAAAAAATTAATTAAATTAAAATTTAAATATAAAATATGAAATATAATTTTTTTTAAAAGATGCCGGCGGGCGCCCTTCCTCATTTTGTGCATTGAGGTAACGCATTAACGAATAAAGAAAGAAAGAAAGAAATACACTGTAACTCTCATTTTAGTGACACTGACTAAACACTTTTAAGCCAACAATATCAGGGACCAATTGTTTATTTATATTACAATAAATACAGTTATTTATGAAAATAAAACTCTTAAAACCAAGTTGCAGTTTACGAGGTTAGGGTTCTGGAGGAATGAACGCCGCCTATGGAAGTGGCGGAAAGGGGGCTCCAAATCTGAACATCGCCTAGGTCATCAAAAGGGCTAGAGCCGGCCCTGGATAAGCAACACTTTTTGTTTTGTTATGCTGCTGTGATGTGATAATACAGTGGAGAGATGGGTTTGGAAGGAGACTCTGAAAGGAGGGAGCAGGTTAAAGGGGAGAAATGTCTCTCTCTCTCTCTCTCTCCATTAAGCAGTTTTACATTAAGTGAAATTAATCGTAATCTGCATCACTTTGCTGTAAAACACACTAATGCGTTTTAATACTCCTCTCCTCTCCTCTCTAAATCTCCTCTCTTTTCTCAGTCACTAAATGTACTCCTATAAGCTGATGGAAATCCACTATCGCCCATTTACCTTCAGTGCAATGATAATAATAAACTATCTCTTATGACATCATTCTAAAATTGTTCTATAACCAACCATGTCATACTAGCTTGTCAGGAAGGAGGTTAAATAACGCTCCAAACTTGCGCAAAATTTTGGTGAAGAAAAACTGGCATGGCCATTTTCAAAGGGGTCCCTTGACCTCTGACCTCAAGATATGTGAATAAAAATGGGTTCTATGGGTACCTACAAGTCCCCCCTTTACAGACATGCCCACTTTATGATAATCACAGTACCTTTCTGGACAATATTTGTCAATGTTTTGTGTTGTTAATTGATTTCCAATAATAAATATATACATACATTTGCATAAAGCAAGCATATTTGTCCACTCCCATGTTGATAAGAGTATTAAATACTTGACAAATCTCCCTTTAAGCTACATTTTGAACAGATAAAAAATGTGTGATTAATTTGAGATTAATCGCCAATAAATATTTTAATCGATGGACAACAACAGGTTTTTATTTCTTATTTATTTGCAGCAGATCAACACCCATGGTTTTTGAATGGCTGTTTGCATTTCTTTGTTATACAACATATAGTGTGGTAAATTCAGTCTAATTATTCATGTTTTTTTCTAGTTAGCAGTATTATGCTGCTAATTTATTCAGTGATGTAATACTAAACTAAAATATGTGTAAACTCTGACCTTCAGCTGGTGATCATTGTAAAGTAAACAACCACAAATATCAAGACAAAACAACAGTCTTCAGAAAAGCATTCGTTTCTATCAGAAAGAAATCTTCATATATAGCTACCATTCATTTGATAAATGTGGGCTGTTGTGTTTCTCCTCAACTTATATGTTCCTGAAAGGATGAATTATAGTACTGTATATGTTAATATACGGCGCTATAGTATGGTAATGTTGTTTCAGTGCAGTCCGCCTTCACTGTTTGTACTCAAAAGCTGTGTGATATGAATATTTATGAGGAAAAGAGGTTATGATCATCGGACGTTCGTGTGCAGCCTCGCGTTCATGTAGATGATGAGATGAATAAACCTTAACGGCCTTGATAATTGCTTAATACAACATGGTTTTGAGTCTCAGGTTGAGCGACGAAAATGCTAAATGTTTCTGTTAGTATGGAGGACCAACTGTGACAAAAACAAATCAATAAATGAACACACCTTATAATGATATTTTATAATATGAATGTATAACTTATACTTGAAATAATTGAAGAATACAAAGATCTAAGATATGTTTGGTATGTACATATATATTTTGAAAAATAGCTAGTAAGGTCCACTTACTGTAATGGTATCTTACATTCTTCATCAGCAGATATAGTTTTGCCTGCAGATAGGTGCAGTTGAAAGCTCCGCTAAAGGCCAGTAAGTGGACCATGAGTTAAGTTGTTTTTTTTCTCAAACTACTATTTCCTTTGTCCTTCAGACTCAACTATTAAAGATTATTTAACACTATATATATATATATATATATTAATATATAAATGTGACAACCCCAAAAAAAGAAAAACTTAGGTAGGTAATTAATTTTTAAATGTAAAGAAAAATAATAATAATAATAATAATAATAATAATAATAATAATAATAATAATAATAATAATAATAAAAGATGCAGAAAAATATAAAGAAAAATGTGCTTTAACCTAAACAGTAATCATAAATCTAAAGTTAAAATATTGTTTTGTACTTTAATATGACATAAATATAAATACATTATTTTATGCTGGGTTGACACTTACTTACTACTTTACTATCATATTTAAAATTTCTCACATGCATCAAAGCACAAAGGCCACACAATGACAATTTTCGTGTATTTTTCATTCAGTATTAGCAGCTCATCCAGATGCATTTTGCTCAGAAATTGCTTACCTCATAATGACATTTTTCCAAATGACATAGTGCGGCCTTCTCCCTCTTCCCTCCCTTTTCCTCTGTTTCATTTTTCTTTGTTTATTGACATTTTACTCGACGGAGGAGTCTGTCGTCCTTCACTGAGTTCGTTACACAGAAAATTAGGGAAAAAAATACATACATATCACGCCACTGGAAAATGTTGCTGTACTTTTTTCCTGTCATGGAAGTTCTCAACACTGGGCTCAGTGTGTGTGTGTGTGTGTGTGTGCATGTGTGTGTGTGCATGTGCACGCATGTGTGTGTTGACGTCGCTACAGCAGGTGCTTTCTGTCAAGTGTTCAGTTTTCACAGAGGAGAGACTGTTCAGTTGGAAGAATGTTCCACCGTGTGTGTGTGTGTGTGTCCAGTCCAGTTTGTTTACAGTTCAAATAGCTATGCACATTATATCACATCTACAGAAATGCATTGCATTCACAAAATAAAACTAAGCTGAGAGGTGTAATCATTGTGTTTGTATTTCCTATTAGTGATATTTTGATAATCAACAACAAATATGTCTGCTTCCCAGACCACTGATTTTGCTGAATTCCTTCGCGTCAAAATTTTCCACGAATCCACAGGAAATATCAAGATTTGGGCGCGATAATAACGCATTTACGCAAATTCGTTTTAACGCCACTACATTCTTTAACGCATTGACACAACTGGCGAATTTTAGGTTGTAGCAGGCTCAATGAATGGGTTTTGAAGATAGAGTGAAGATCATATGAAACTAGAAACCCTAAGGAATGCATTGGTACAAACCATCTCATAGCTTGTTGCCAAGGAGGTTAAATAACGCTACAAACTTACGCTAAATTTTGGCGAGGAAAAACTGGCTTGGCCATTTTCAAAGGGGACCTCTGACCTCAGGATATGTGAATGAAAATGGGATCTATGTGTACCCACGAGTCTCCCCTTTACAGACATGCCCACTTTATGATAATCACATGCAGTTTTGGGGCAAGTCATAGTCAAGTCAGCACACTGACACACTGACAGCTGTTGTTGCCTGTTGGGCTTGAGTTATACATACATTTGCACAAAGCAGCATATTTGCCCACTCCTATGTTGATAAGAGTATTAAATACTTGACAAATCTCCTTTTGAGGTACATTTTGAACAGCGATTGAGCAATTAATTGCGATTAAATATTCTAATCGATTGACTCCCCTAATCAAGATCTAATGGTCATATTTCCAGGAAATATCCTGATCACATTCCCTCTCCCCTCGTGTTGAACCCTTACCGCTTCATTATTACATCTCCTCCTTTCGTCTCCTCCTCCTCTGCAGAGGTGTGTTTTTTCGGACCGCGACAATAATTGAAAACGACAAAAGGAAATTGCAGAAATCCGTCTAATACGGGCTGAAATATTACAATTTACGGAGTTAGTAAATTGACAGTTTATTCTTCTCTCGGGCGTGTTACTGCAGCAGCAGAGACCGACTTGTCCCTACTGTTTACAACTGCATGACGAATCTGTCTCTCTGTGTGTGTGTTAGAGAGAGATCTCTTGACCCAGAAATTCCCTTCTTCCTGTGTAATCAGCACACACACACACACACACACACACATTTTAGATGAACACACTTCCCACTGATCAACAGCATTGCAGATGACAGCTACTCAGCACCTCCTCCTCTATCTCTTGCTCTTTCTTTTTTTTTTATTTCAATCTGCTTTATTGGAATGACATTTATATATGTCTGTGTCGCCCAAGCAGAGAAAAAAAGTGAAAATAGCATATAACAGAATGGGAAAAGTAGGCAATGGTGATAAATAAAGTTTTCAGTGAACATTAAAACAAAATATATGAATATTTTATTCTCTGTCAAGTAGCTTTATTTATGCTGTAATAGGGCTGGGCATCAACTCAGTACTTTTTCAGTTACCAACCGAAATGTCTATATATCAAGTATCAAAACTGTCTGGTCAGATTCTTTTTTTACTTATTGTTTGAAAAGATATTTTTCTAATATAAATTAGGAAACTTTTCTAACGAACTTAAAAATGCTCCTTGGTGGTGCATGTCCGACCCCGTCTCCTACACATTCTCACTACCAACGCGCTTGGTCAGTGCCCCTCGGCATCGGAGACTGACACACGGGGTACCCCTTGGTAGGGTTAGGAAATGGTCGTGGTTGACGTTAACTTCACTGACTAGCGACTCACGTGACACACTGGACTGACTATAGAGTCGAGTCACGTGACAAATAAGTCAACGTTGCTTATAGTTTCACACAGGACACGAACAGCGGTCTCCTGGTTGAAAGTCTTGTGTTTGTTTGACCCATCCACCACCAATCCCGCCCACCCTTAGCGGACTCTCATGCTAATAATACTACGTCACTTGCTCCGACCGTCAAATAACGGCATGGGTGGGTTTATATTGGAGTAAGTTGAAAGCCCGGTTCGTCACATACTGTTGCTAAAGGGTGCCTCCGTAAGTCGGTTCCGAGTGCCGAGGGGCACTGACCAAACAGCGGCATTTGAAGAGTTGGGAGTGAGGATGGGTTGCCGTCTCCTACAAAATTACGTTCTCATACAACTAAACTGCATTCTCAATTACGTTTTGAGGGAAACATATTTTCTCCCAGATTACGGTCGCAGTTTTAAACACTTTTAAACACAAAGTTAATGCTGTAAATTGAAACAAAACAAAACAAAACAAAAAATGCAACAAAATTACTTAAGTTTAGTGAAAAAAAAAAATCATGTTTTGGCTTAAAATGACTGTTTGTTACACTATTAAGCTACGTAATTTACAATACAATTTCGTTGTATGGGAACGTCATTTTCAGGAGACCAGGCTGGCATGTCTGACATTAAGCAGCTCACAGGATGTTGTTAAGAGAATCATGACTTTGGGCAAGTGTTCAGCAACCAACTGTCAGACTTTAGAGGGTCCTTAAACGCACCAAACAGAAGAGTTTTTTTTTTTTTTTTTTACATTTGTTACGGTGTTGTGATAATACAGCTGTTAGCAGTGACTGTATGTAAAACTCTCCCTGTTGGTGCATTCAAGGACACTCCGACATCTGTTTTTTCAGAATTGGTTGCTGAAAGCTACTTTTTTTTTTTTTAAATCAAACAAACAAACAAACTTCATACTTTTCACAGCAAACATATGTGCGTCTTATTTCTTTGGGTTTGATGTTCAGACGCAACATCGCATGATTGTGATGCTTTCCAGCAGTCAGTGAAATCACAGATGCCCAAGTGTCCTTGAAAGCAACTCTGACAAAAATCAGAACAAATCAAAACAAACGCTTTGACAAGATGATCCTAACTCAAGATCTACTTACTAGCTTTTACCGCAGCTTTCAACCGCAGCTTGCAGTTGTGGCTGACAATATCAACAACTTTGACTCGCTGTTGCTTCCATATTGTTATTGGCTGCACGATTAGGTTTATCCGTCATCCAATCAGATGTCTTTAACCTGAGGGACGGTGGGCGTGGCTGTGGTTTATGGTGACTGTCTGAGCTACACCAGCGGCAGATCAGTTTATGTGTAATTTATTTATATTTTTCTCTTCCGTCTGTCTCCCCGTCTTCCCTCCTCATTGAACTAAATCAGGGAAGAGAGAAGGAAGGCTCGTTAAAATATAAAAGCCCTCCATTAAAAATGTACGCCACCCTCTCTGTCTCCCTCGCTGCTGCCATTTTACATTTGGGAATCCAGGCGGTGATGAAAGGCAGAGAACGGAAAGAAAAGACGAGAGGCAAATAATAAATAAGGGAGCAAACAGACGTATGGAGGGATAGACGCTCAGTTTGAAACACGCACACACACAGAGACACACACACACATGCATGCAGACAAGCGACATTTTGTGATATTTGCATGGAGCGAGAGGGGAGTTTGGCATGTGGTGGGCAAGACCTCGTTGTCAGCCAGCTGGATTACCAGACAGACAGAGGGATTTGATTTTCTAAACAACTTTATTTACACTATGGTTATCATACAATACATCTAAAAAGTCATAACATAATAGTGTATGTATTGCATTGCCATTTAAAAAAAAAAAATCTATACACTATCTGTTATGATCTGCTCCGAAAATGAACACAATATCCTGAAAACATTCTCGCTTGTTGCCAAGGAGGTTAAATAACGCTACCAATTTACGCTAAATTTTGGCGAGGAAAAACTGCCATGGCCATTTTCAAAGGGGTCCCTTGACCTCTGACCTCAAGATATGTGAATAAAAATGTGTTCTATGGGTACCCACGAGTCTCCCCTTTACAGACATGCCCACTTTATGATAACCACATGCAGTTTGGGGCAAGTCATAGTCAAGTCAGCACACTGACACACTGACAGCTGTTGTTGTTTGATGGGCTTGAGTTTGCCATGTTATGATTTGAACATATTTTTTATGCTAAATGCAGTACCTGTGAGGGTTTCTGCACAATATTTGTCATTGTTTTGTGTTGTTAATTGATTTCCAATAATAAATATATACATATATTTGCATAAAGCAACATATTTGTCCACTCCCATGTTGATAAGATGGTTAAATACCTGACAAATCTCCCTTTAAGGTACATTTTGAACAGATCAAAAATGTGCGATTAATTTGCAATTAAATATTTTTATTCGATCGACAGCCCTATAGTGAAAATTCAAAAAAAAATGTCTGGGTGTGGAGTTAGAAAGAAGTGATCTTACCAGACCTCTTTAGACCGCTCCTCATCTCTGCTGCAGGTTAAAGGCTACATTAGCTGCTACTAGCATAACACACCCAATTTTCTGACGAAACTGTGGGCAGACGAGTTGTATCGTGGGTAATCTAGGCACCATTCTGGTTCTGCTGACATTATTTTACTGTACCAGAACCAGTGCAGGTGTCGTTAGATGATTTGCAGAAATTTTAACTCTTAAACGGATGTATTTATTCGATTAATATGACAAACACTGAGTTAAGTGTAACCACCACCACAGCTTCTGTTTCAACCAAAAATGGCTAAATGGATTTGTCACTCACTGCTAATTGGTCCGGGCAAAAATACCCCCTGCCCCCCCCCTCCCAAACAGCTAGCATGAGCATGATGTGCTGATTGATGAATTAAAATGAAATGGCAATTTAGTCCGATTATCACCCTATTAAGGAGCCTCCACACTGTGTCCACACGCTGCCATTTCACAGCATTCATGTAGCACCTTATACAGATACAGATCTGTCAGGATTCATATCCAGCCACCGTCCTGCTGATGTGTTCAAAGTAAAAAGCTCAGGGAAAGGAGGGTGTGTGAGAGAGAGAGAGAGAGAGAGAGAGAGGCCATTCTGAACCGCAGGACACCACGAGAAAGCTGGCATCACACACACACACACACACACACACACACACATACACACACACACACACATGAAGAGAGCCCATCTCGTGCCAAAACAGTGAGTCCCTGCTGGAAGCTGCTCGGTGCTCTGGGAATTAGAAATCCCACAATTAAACATATGGGCATTAAGATAATTGTCAGTTGTTGTGCTGTCGTGTGTACATGTTTGTATGTGTGTGTACGTGTGTGCGTGCGGCAGACAGATGGATAGGATTCAGCCAAGCACACAAACACACACACACACACACACATGCACCCCTACGGTATTTCCCTGATAACACACATGAAAAACAAGAAGACACACTCGAGTTCCAGTAAAAAAAAAAAGTGTAAATATACATGTCAGACATGCAGAT
>CAKAKR010003752.1:115664-130711 GCA_916700685.1 Adelosebastes latens | reverse complement strand
AGTGAGGGAGAGACAGTCACATGGGGGCAGAGGGGCTGTTGGAGAGCCCCACTGCCATGGGGAAAAAAAATTTTTTATGGCGTGAGGTTTTGGTCATGATGGACCTTCACCTCCTGCCAGATGGCAGAGTCTGGAAGAGATGGTGTCCGGGATGGGAGGGGTCAGCCACAATCTTTCCTGCCCTCCTCAAGGTCCTTGAAGTGTACAGCTCCTGGAGGGAGGGAAGGTTGCAGCCGATCGCCTTCTCTCCATCTGTGCAAATGTGACTCCATATTGCTGGTGTTTTGTTTAAAAGGGTTCAAAACTCAAAGACTAGTCAATTTGAACTGATATCTGGTGCATGTAGTCTTTTACCATATGTTTAAAATTTCACAGTCCTTTATATAAAATAAAATAAATATTTCAATATCAACTTAAAGTGTCTCCTCAGAGCTTATGAAGAACTGAACATATATGATGATGACCCCTAGAGCTACTATGGAAGAGTGCAGTCTTATTATTTATTTATTTATTTATGCATTTCTTTTTTGTTCCTTTAATTATTTTCTACCCCCTTTTATTTTTATTATATTATTATTTTTTATAATTTAAGTTATCTTTCCTATCCAATTGTGCTTTGTATGTTAGAAGTATTGAGTTTAGATTACAATGCCTTAATGTTTGTAAATTAATTATCTTCAATAAAAAATAAATAAAAAAATAAAATAAAAATAATAATAATAATTTCCTTACTTCCGGTTCGCCTCTGGCTAACACTGACTACCTTGACCAAATGTTATTAATCCAAAAACCGCGAGACTTGCCGTTTCTCGCGATATCGCCACGAGTATAGATTCTCAGTTGTCTTCTTTCCATCTTCACTTGCCTCTTGAAAGTTTCATCAATTTTTCATATAAATATAAATATTTTATATGGGATTCCTATATCAGTCTGCACACTGTACATTGTATTCCAAACTCCATTCAAAATACTTTATATTCAAGCTATATAATAAGATAAAATAAGATAAGATGAACCTTTATTAATCCCCAGGGGGGAAATTCAGGTGTCAAAGCAGCAAAGCTCAGATACAGAGGTACAGGTGTACAAAAAGATTATAAAACAATAAATAGAAATACAGAATATACATAGTGAATGAACATAGTGAATGGACATAGCATGTACCGTCCGTCAATAAAAAATGTAGTGTACAATAAATAGATGTAATATGTGCAGTCTATAAAGTGGTATATGGGAGGTAGTGTAAAGTAAGTTTAAAGTTTAAAGTGCACCAGTGGTTAGGAGAGGTGGTTGCAGGTAGTGCAGATAGATGCAGATAGTCCAGATAGTGCAGTTTACATGTGGGGGTCAGCCTTGGTTGTGGAGTCTGATGGCTACCAGCAAGAAGGACTGACCCAGGCACTATACATTGTTTATGTATAGATAGCTTTGAGAAAAAGTAAGTGAAAATGATGTGATACCTACAGTATAGGGTCTCATCTGCCATTGGTGACCACTGACAATCTAAACAACAGTGACAAAGTTAATGGGAAAGGTAAATAAGGTAAATAGGAGACATCCAACAGAAGCGTTTTAGAAGATTTTATTGAAGAAATGTGAATGTGTTTGAACAACGGTGAGGATGGATTGAGCAAACACATGGATGTAAGGCTGGCCCCTCTGTGTGCAAAAAGCACTAAAACATGTCTAGCTGTGGTATTCTAATTTTTTGCCACTGATGCTTTGCATGTAGTTTTGCTTTGCCAGCATCGCTTTGTTTGCTTAGCCTTTGATTTGTTTAAAGGTCCCATATTGTAAAAAGTGAAATTTTCTTGTCTTTTATATTATAAAGCAGGTTTAAACGCTATACTGTAAAAGTATCAAAACGCTCAGTCCACAGGGAAATACAGCCCGTATTCAGAAACTGTGCCTTTGAAACAAGCCGTCAGGATTTCGGTCCATTCGTGATGTCACAAATCCACAATATATAGACCGTTACACAGTTTTAAACATAAACATTCTAAATGTGTCATTTCCTGTTGCGGTGTATGTGAATGGTTGCGTCTGAAGTCCACACTAACATGCTATTTAGTACACTAAAGCAGTATGTGAGATATTTTAGTATGTCCAAAACCTTAGTATGAAACCAACAGTATGCAATTTGCATACTATTTCCAGTGAAATATTACAGTATGCAATGCTGGACACTACAGTGGCATACATATCCCACAATGCAATGCGATAGTGACAACAACGTTCACAGACAGTGGCGGACAGCTCTGTAATGTCAATAACACTTCAATTTATCTGTAAGTATAAGATTTCACTTTGCTATAGGCGTAATATATTTTTAAATTAACTCAGACTTTGATTCTCACAAATCATCGTTTTGGTCACATGAGGTTGGCACAGGTTACCATGGTTACACGTCTCCAACCGGCAAGGAGGCTCTCAGGAAGTGACGACGTAAAATACTGCTCAGTGTCTCCGAAAAGATACAAAACTACTGTTTATTCACACAAAAGTATGTTGAACGATAGTACACATATTGTAGTGCATATGTGATTTCGGACGAAGCCTGTGTGAATGACATCAGCTGACAGGAAGTAAACATGGACCCAAACTGTTGCCTAGCAATGCAATTCCTTTGAAATTTTGTTAAAATGCAAGCGTTTCAGACGGAGGGAGAATACAGGCATATTCAGGCAGACAGTATGAAGAAAATATACTGTTTTTTTTAACATTACAGCATGTTAACATGTTCTAGTAGAAACATAAAACACAACTGTGAACCTGAAAATGAGCATGATGTGGGACCTTTAAGTTGTTGTTATTTGTTCCCTTATATTCCATTGTGGTTTTGGTGGTTGGTGCATGCTGGCCGCCTCAGTCATTTGTAAAAACTGCATGCATTTTGAGCCATTTTATTCTGAAAGTTTTACGTGATTTTTCACAAAGGACACTGAAAGACGGTTGCATCCTCCATTCTTGGCCCTGAAGTAAACCGCGTCAGTTTGTGTGTTTCTTTTTTTAACTCATTGCTCTCGTCATAGATTTTTAACAAATATTGAATGTGTCATGTGGGGGAACTTTATAAACTCACACTCCTCAGCCCTTTATAGCATGCAAACAGCTATCTATAGCTCAGCACAGTGCAGTTTATGAATGGGAACTCTTACTGTTCATGTCAGGATCTCTCTCCACATGTCAACTGGTTGCGGGGTGGGTTTGGAGAAAGGCTTCCCACTTGTGGTGGAAATGAATAACAACAGTTTCCACTGTGTTGCTTTGCTTTGCCCTCAGTGTTGCGTTTTATATTCTCAGAACCAGTTCAAAGAATACGTGACACATGTTGTTTTTGCAATCATACGTGTTTGGCATCGGGCCATTGCACCGCTGAACAGTTTCATCTCTGTAAATAATATGCACAGCAGATGGAAGATGAAATTTGATAGTATCGACAGCCTGTAAACACATGGAGAGAGGGGGTGATGTCATGCAACAAAGGCTTCAAGCAGGAACTGAACTGCGAACTAAACCACCTCTTCGCTTTCTATTATTTCCTTAACATCATTATTTTCCCATGAATTCATAAGAAGTGCATTAAAAAGGGGAACACCAGCTTTAATCTGTCAAGCAGGCTAACAAGTGGAAGTTGTGCTGGTGTTTTTTCTGATGCACTTCTACAACTCCCACTGTTTGCCTAGACGTTTTTTGATGCCAACAACTGGTTTACCATATTGGTTGGGGGTTGTAGGTCCACCAATATTAAACATTCCATGAATGCATGTCGTAGGTTTTAAACTGTGACCCACAAACACATATTTTCTGTGGTTTATTGTCAGCCCCGATTGGGTCGCTAATTTTATACTCTCTCCCTCCCTCACACACACAGGAAGTGAATTCACTGGTCAAATTGTAGCCGCTGTTGAAGAGCAGGTTAGTATTCATACAGCTCATCATTCTCTACATTCTGTATATGTTTGAGAGACCAAACTGTCTGTTTTTAATGGTTGTTTGCTTGTGTTGGTGTGATATTTTGGCACAGTACAGGGACGTGCCTTTGGAAATTCAATGTTGTAATACAATATTGGGGTCACTCCAGAATTGGAGGACAATTTAGGCATTTAATTTATCATTTTCTGTTATGTATTTAAGAAAAGCAGCTAATAAACCATCAAATAATTTCATCCAGCTCAGGCATCAAAGGTACACTCTTCATGAGATGTTTTATTTGTTGTGTGCTATGCTTGGCACAACCCTGTTACCAATACTCTACTGAACCTGAAAAGTATATTTCAAATTAATATTGTTTAATAAATCCTTTGCCATCAAGTAAAAAAAGTCACATTCACATTGAATACTCATTTAATTCAAAAGTGAAATGTAATGTTATTGTCAAGGTTAAGGACAAACTCAGATATATAAATAAAGAAAGAAAACTTTGAAATTAATTTATCTTATTCTGATAATATGAGCTGGTTAGAGTGACACACACATAATCAAGGCTGAAGAGATTGGAAAAATATGAATAATAGAAGAGAGGACTTACCCATGGTATTAGCACATGGCTCGATGATGTCATTTCCTGTGTGTCATGTGACTCACTGTTTTTTCTCTTCCTGTGCCAGACTAAATAGGTTTCGGTACACAACTTCAGTGCATAATTACTGTTATTTAAAATATGTTAATGATTAAACACATTGTCTTAACAATTACAAGAGACATATATCAACAAAATCATACCAAAAAAAGTAGATTTAAAACTAATTTTAACTGTACGATTTGACATGCAATTTGGTCATCAAGTAGGTGGGACAAGAGAAAAATGCTCGAGAGAGACATTTGGTGTTTTAAATAATATTTTGGAACCACTTTTTCTACAACTACATATACGTTTTGTCTCAGGAAATGTACAAAACAAGTGCGTGTTTTAGTATTTTGTGCATGGATTATTTCGAAATTTCATGGGTGGGATAGAATGTCCCATTGTCAAACTGCGGTTATGCAACTTGTTTATGTGGTGCCAGTCTTTAGGGGTTTGGAGACACAATGCAGCTTACATAGTTCCATAAAAAATTCTCAAATTAATTAACTCCCTCAGGACTGTCTATTCGTTGACATCCAAAAGCACCACGTCAGTATTAGGTTCCTGATATTGTGAATGTGTGCCATTGTTAAAGATATTAGTAACAAAATGTTGGCACACTGTTTCAGTTTCTACAAACTTTGTGCTCTGATTTTACATACTTTTGCACATCATATTTTCCAAATATTTTAACTTACTTTCTCATTACTTATTCGTAAAAACGGCTTCCATTACTTTGGCACCTGTATTCACTTTTCCTATCACTTTCTTCAGCAGCCTGTATTGAGGATTATGAACTTGAAGACACCAAAAGAAAGAAAGAAAGAAAAAAAAAAACAGTGCGGTGTGTGTCTACCCAGTAACTTTCCACTTCCAGTCTGTAACTTTCCACTGCGGCAGAGAGTCTGTTTTTAATGTCATCTTAACTGACTGACTGGAGGCATGTTTGCTTGTTATGTCTTTTACTGGAGGATAAGATGCTTCACATACCACATACCACGACCTGCTGGGTCATTATACGTCCTTGCCTTCAGGCAGAAGTTCTACTTTCACATGTAGTTGTTTTACAGCTTATATGTAGATTTCCAGTGGATAACTACATACATGCAGCTGGTAATGGGTGCAATGTCCAAAATATGTCTTATAAATTGCAAGTAACTGTAAAGAAAACCAGGATATATGAAGGAGTGCATTATCTATAGTAATCTCACAGATTAGATTGTGTTTATAACATATATATATATAAATTGATATAATCATATCCGTCTTGTATATCAGAGTTATCAGTCTATCATAATAAATAGACTGAAAAGGGCTCTGTGTTTGAGCTACTATGGGAAATAATGCACAATTTTAGGCCAATCAGAATTAAGCAATCTCTACGGTAATAAAGAATACCTGACTGACATTTTTATGTGTTCAGATGTACGAGTCGTGTTCCCGCATGATGCCTCGCCCTTTTGTAAATAACTGAAACCCCAGAGGGCGTTACGTTTCACTGAAAGACAAACATGTAAGACGGCATCGATAACAAGCTAACATTTGCATTTTGGAAAAAAGTTTAACAAAAGAAAAGTCAGCATTACAAACTGGGGGCATAATGGTCCCAATGATAATGCTAACATGCGGATGTTTAGCAGGTATAAAATCAACCATTTTCACCATTTTAGTTTAGCGTGTGAGCATGCAAGCACTTGCATTTAATACCGGCACTAAAGGCTGCCTTGTGTGGCGGTATCGAACGCCGACGGCCGTGACAAAGTGTCGGTTGGAATGAGAACGGGCTGCTGGGAAGCGCGAACGTCTGTGGCAAAATGTGTTCCAATCCATTTTATAGATGTTGAGAAATTTCAGCCTGAACCAACAGGATAGAACAGGGTGTGTGTGTTCATACAGTGTATAATTGATAACAGCCATTGTCTGTAGACCAGAACAACCGGTTCACTGTTCTCTTTCGATTAAGAAAGATTGGTATCAAGTTCAGTACAACGCAAGAATAGGCTAGCAAGAGCATATTTTTAATGTCATGACATCCTCAAAAATGACTTTTTGTAGCCAAGTAATCCCACAATGCACCTGTACAAGCACTTTACAGCCAATGAAACTTTATCAAAATCCTCACAATAGCCACATTGAGAAATACCACTCTGAACTGAATCAGTTTCTCTTTCATAGAATAAACTTCATTCAGTGTTAAACAATATATTCACTGGATCCATCCAGGAGAGAGCGAGGAACTCATCCCAAGCCCTCTCCTTCACATCGGAAATCAGGCTCAACATCAGTTCTTACGAATTAACACAATAACACCGTAATTCACCATTACTTTCATAAAAAAAACATTGAGTGGAAGACACCCTTGGAGTTGTATGACAGGTGTAGGAAAAAAAAAACTTATTTTCCCATCAAAAAATTCATATGTTATAATAACATGGCATTACTCTACTACCCTTTCAATATAAAAGACGGAGAAGAAAAAGCAAAACATAATGGGATCATTTATACATTTCCAGTAACTGCCCATTCTCCTGAAAACTCTAAAACAGGCGTTACACAATGGTGTTATATAGCGCCTAGTGTATGTACACATCCCACACAGCAAATGGAGATACGACAGGTGACGTTGTGTAGTACAAAATATTTTAAAAAAGTGTTACGTTGCACTTGTTGCTATATACACTCTTGTGCGTTGCGTTCCCCACTAATTTATACAATGTGGAGTCAAAATATGGTTTACATTAAAATGCTCTTATTTCTGGATGTGATTATTAATGTTGATGAAGTGCATGTTTGTTTAACCACAGCAGATGGTGGACGGTGGGGTGTGTTTTCTTAATTTGTGGATGAATGGTATTAACCACCATAATGCCAAGTTTTGGTGCTGTACCGCCACAGAACATTTGCAATCATCTCCTAAAGGCAGGGGTCTGTGGAGGGGAATCCCGATAGTCCCCTATAAAAAGAGGGATACTTTATTTCCTTCAGTGGAAGTTATGATACAGTGAAATTGATCAAAAGACTATCAACAGTACTTAAAGACATCTTCATAAAAAGTGCCCCCTAAAAGGGGTTAGTATGCTTCAAACCAAGTGCTTTTTTCGGCGTCTGGATCCATCAACTTTTGTAACTTTCAAAAAGTAGCCAAGTTTCTATCCAAATTTATTCCACGGCTTTGTTGAATACTTGATTCTGATTGGTTAATCACAGCGATCTATTATTTCTTTATACAGACCATTGCTACGGACGCAGTTCTGATGTAGACCATTCTTGTGTGAAATTATTGATTTCTTAAGTAAGTAGCCGTGTAATGAGCGGGATAATGTACAGCTAGCCGGTCATTATTGTGAAATAAACCCCTTCAGGGCGATATGCTTTGTGTCGAGGGTGCCGCATCGCCCTGTCAGGGTTTATTTCACAGCAATGACCGGCTCGCTGTACATTATCCCTTACGTTGCGCAGTTTTCAAGAAAAAATTTGCTGAAGAAAATGTGAATTAATGTGCTTTAATATAAGGAAGCCCTAAACAGACATGATTCAAACATGTTTTTGGTCACAATTTTGTGGTATTTCCTTTGTAATTTATAAAAGCCCTTCGAATACTTTCACCATTGGCTGATTTGACACAAACATTTTAAGTAATAAGAGAAAACAACATTTTGTTTTCTCATGATAACAAGTTAATTATCTTGTTATGTCAAGATAACAAAGCTTGTTTTCTCGAGACAACAACAAAGAAAAAGTTTGAATCATGTCCATTTAGGGCTTCCGTATTAATAAACTGATGTGCAAATATCACATGTCGACACTTGTACGAATTAGTTTGTTTGAAGCATACAGAACCCCTAACAGTTACCACCATATATAGAAATTTATAGTGTAGAAAATACTTTTTATATCATACAAAAAAGTACTAATTCGTTCTATTAGAAAAACAAACCTCCGCAGTTTTCCTGTTCACCGTGCTCTTTTTTAATTTAGAGAAAGTAGCTTACCTGCAGACCATTCCTGCTTGTAGTTTGTGGACGGACGTGTCCCACTGCTTGGAATTTAACGAGCCTAAATGGAGAAATAGATATAGAGAAAGATCCCAACAGAGCAAATCGCCACCAGTGCTGTGTTCAGGAGGATTCTGGCTAGTGGAGGTTCGTGGAGAAGCTCGTCCACAATCTTCTCCTGTTGCTGGACTGTGATGACCTGAGCTTCGGACGGCTTCCCGTGGAAGCAACAGAAACACTCTAAAGCCTTCATACACCTCCCACGCTCCACTCCTCCTCCTTCAAGGAAGCCTTCCTCTTCCTCTTCTACCATTTTAGGGTCAGCAATCGGGTGTGATTCTTTGTCACTGGTTGGGATAGCACCACCATTGTCTGACTGCTCTTGACACTTTTCTTTACCGAGCAAATTGTTTTCATTCAGGATCGCGTGGTTTAGAGGCTTCAAAGCATTGATTTCTTCTCCAGCTTTCTCTTTTTCCTGCTCTTTTACTCTCTTTCTCTTGTTTAACCCCCACAGGGTCGTGGTTCTGATTTGTTCTTTTGTGGGCGGAGGAGTGCAGAGGCTCACAACCACAGTCACCAAAGCCGACACCCAAAACAAGACGGCCGCCACATACATGAAATGAACATCTTTGATGAAAGAGGGCCGCTCGTCAGGCTCGTCACAGCGGGGCTCGCGGTAAACGAGCGCCAAAATCAGACGCGCTGCCCCGAGGACGAACCCTACCATCCCGCCCCAGAAGGCGCCCGTCTCGTTGCAGCGACGCCACAGGACGCCGAGCAAGAAGAGAGCAGCTATGGGTGGAGTCAGGTAATCTGTTACTTCTTGGATGTAATAGAACATCTGGCCGCCCTGCATCTCGATGATGACCGGCACCCACGCGATGCTGACGATCACCATGAAGACCACGAACAACCTGCCGACTATCACCAGCTCCCTGGACGACACCTGCTTCCGCAGCATCTTGTAAATGTCCAACGTGAATATGGTGCTCGCGGAGTTGAAGATGGAGTCCAAGTCGCTCATTAGAGCCGCGATCATGACGGCCATCATTAGGCCGCGGAGACCGACGGGCATCACCGCCATGACGAGCCGCGGGTAAGCCACGTTGCTACAGCCGCTCGCAGAACCGCACACTTCCACGCAGTGCTCCGGGCTGATGCACGCCAACTCATCAGCAAAGAAGATCCTGGAAATCATCCCTGGAAATCATGACGATAAATAAATCAGTTATTTAGTGAGCTCACAGTCATGATTTTAGGTGTACTCAAAAAGCAATGAATGGCTCTACCTGGGATGACGATGATAAACATGGGGAGGATTTTCAGAGAGCCAGCCATGATAGTAGAACCTTTGGCATGGGCGATGTTCTTTGCTGCCAGAACCCGCTGTACAATCACTTGATCTGCACACCAGTACCTGGAACACACAGAAAGGACGCGTAGAGTTAACAATTAGACCTCTGCTAAGTTTCAAGTAGCATTATAGACGAATCTGGCGACCGCTTTGTGTGTTCCGCTCATTGACTGTATATAAGAAGCGGACGGAGTCACCGTCACGTCACCCATTGGTTTGTGGGCTGCCGTTTTGAAGCCTCGAGTTCGGAGTTTTGGCCGTCGCCATCGTGTTTTTTTGCAACCAGAAGTGACACGAGAGGGTGGAGCTAAGTACAACCGAACGCTGAATAAAAGGTTTTAGGCAAGCAAAATGCAATTAACTTTCATGAACTGAAAACACACTGTGAAAGGGTTTCAGATCTAAGACGAAAACACGGACAACGCCGTGATACCGACCTGTCAATCACAAGGTAGCCACACCCTAAAGCATCCCCTGCTTCATGGTCTATTTGACTCTAAATGGGACCATAATTTACTAAATGTATCCGCGAGACTTAACGTCGTTAGCTATTGTTAGCTAAGCAGTTTTAACTGACATTACTTGTTTCAGCATGTTAAGCCTTGGTTATACTTTCCACAAGGACAGTCGCACAGACATGTGCTGACATGGAATCGTGACGAGGAAACGTTTGAATCTTTTATTCTCCTTGCAGGTTTCTCCTCGCAGCAAACCAGCATCCTCAAAGCTCCTCAAGGTTCTCCATTTTCTTCGTTCATCTGCGTCCGCGTAGTTAGAAAAATTTGGATGTGCACGGACAGGTGAAAACCTGCCGCACGGAAACCCCGGCGAAGGGCCGTGTCTGATGGCGTGACGTCACTTTGGCTACTTGCGACCCTCGCAGATGCAGCAATCATAAATCACGCTTGAGGCTAGGCAGCTGAGAACTGCTCAGGTTCTTCCCGAACTCCTACACATCGTTGTCAAAAGTGTCGTTACATAGAAAGTAAAAGTAGAAATTTGTACACTTCTTAGCAGCTTGCATTCAAACGTGCAGGTATTGTAGGGAGACGCCGCCGCCGCAGTAATGGCGACTTTGTTACTCCCAGTACTTCCTTGGATTCGTCTATAGCAAGGACACTGGTTCACTCCCCAAGTGGGTTCAGATTCTTTTGGACACACACAAACGTATATGAGCACTACATGGAACCAGTTAGGAAGTCAAAGTACCAAATCGAGGCAGGAGTCTGGCCCAGTAAGAAACCGGGCCAAGGCAGGTCTGGATCCCTCGGGCCTCGAAGCATCTTCAGAGCATCTGGCTTCGGGTGGAGGTGGAGGTGGCAGGACTCAGAATACGTCAGGTTGGGTGAAGACAGCAAGATGGCGGTGATGTTTGGAGAAGCCTGCATGTACTTGGTCCACACCCCTTAAAATGACATGGCAGGACATGCTTTAGCACAGTATGCAGATCAAATTGCAGTTTAATTGACTACATTAATGGTTCATGCATAAAGGAGATTGATAAAGACCTTCAAATCCTCCCACTTTGTAGAGGCTGATGCCCGAGAGGCAGAGTGCTCCGGCGATCATGAGGAACGCCTGGACCGTATCCGTGTAGATGACGGTGACCAGACCTCCAGTGACCGTCAGCAAAGCTGTCATGGCGATGAGGAGGATGATTGACAAATACATGTTCCACCCTAAGGACTCCTGAATGAACAAGGCCCCGGAATAGAGATCCACGGACAGCTTGGTGAAGATGTACAGGATGAGGGATAACGCTGCAAAATACACTTTCAGTCGGTTCCCGCCGAACCGTTTGGACAGGTACTCCGGCATGGTGTAGACTCCGGAGTGGATATACACCGGGATAAATATCCAGCCCAACAACTGGAGCAACAAGAGAGCATTTAACTCCCACGCAGCCACGCTGAGCCCGCTAGCAGCACCCGATCCAGCTAGTCCAATGAAATGCTCGCTTCCTATGTTGCTGACGAATAGAGACGCTCCCACAGCCGCCCAATTCATGGAGCGACCGGCGAGGAAGTAGCCGCTCACTGTGTTCTTATTGGCTTTCCTCATGGCAAAGAAACCGATCGCCAGCACCAGGATGAAGTAGACTGCTACGACGGAGATGTCTGCCGCTTCCATGGTGGCGGCCATGTTTGAGCACTTTTGTGCTGCGTTTTTTGAAGAGAACTTTGCACTTTATATCTAGTTATGACCGTAGGTATAAAACACAAGTGCAGATACACTGAAACTACTAATTTAAGTCCACTTTTAATCTGATTTTAGAGTGTCAAACAATGGTGTTCAGCTGGGCGACAAAATCATCATATATATCCGAGACAAATGTTCCTCTGTAGTTAACCTCAGCTTTGGGAATCAATGCAGGTTGCAGCTTGCTGAATGGCGGTGCATTGTCATCTGGATCCTGCAACAAACACAAATGTACAAACAAAATTATTCAAATATTCAACAAATATCCATTAAGGCTTATACAGTTTGGTACACAGAGGAAACGTCTTGATTAATGCAACCCCTGGTTATGTCAAGACCCCTGCAAGCTGTGTAAACACAGAAAACATGAGTCTTTTCTTTTCCGCCTTGTCTTTTCCGATGCACCTGCACAGCGGAGCCTTTCATAAATCCCACGTTTCCTCATCTCTCCGTGGCCTTTTCAGAGGGTGGAGCAGATATGGGAATGACAAACAGCTGTCTGTGCAGAGTCTAAGAGAAGTGGAGCAGTCAGCAGTTAACCCTTTCTGCCAGGCTGTCCTTTAAGAGTGACAGAGCAGCTCTGATGTCACCACGAAGGGGAACAGATTATATAAGAGCCCCATAGCTCAGTGCGGTGGTATCATTCAGACTGACGTCTCCAGTGTACAGACTGGGCTGGTTTGACCACTGATTTGTATCAAATCAAGTCAAGTCTTCATAAGCAAATTGCAAGTGAAGTCCCTGAATGCCGAACGAATGCTTGTAATCAGGTCCGATTCCCCGTCAAATCAGACAAAACAATTTATGGCACGTAGGTTCACCAGAAACTCCTTCAGCTCAGACTCCAGCGGGGCCTCCGGCAGCAACCATCCCGCCGCAGACAGACTCTGGCTTCGCTGCCGCCATCGACCTGAGGTCGGAGCTCCGGCGGGAGGTGGAGAGCACCGCGCCCGGCAACAACGGCTACACCTCCAGCCAGAAGCAGAGCTTCGTCCTCGCTGGGAGCCGACACCGACAACACGCTGCTGGAGGCCCAGACCGCATTGCTGGCGGTCCACTGGAGGGAAGGGAGGCACGGGAGAACCAGAACCAGGACTGAGCAGGTCAGACTGTCAGACCCTGCTGCAGTAAAATGGGACGTTTTCTAAAGGGACTCTGGTGCTCGGAAACACTACCGCTTTTGTCCACAGGGACCGCCAAAATCAACAAATGAAAGTTCCTCATAGTAGCTTTAAGATCAAGCATGATTACCACTGAACATGTTAGCTATTGCTTTTAAAAGAGAAGGTCGGGGGCATTAGGGTATAGGGCTGCCTTTAACTATTTAATTATTGATTATCCAGCCAATTATCTTCTCACTTAAATCGATAAATTGTTAAAAATGTGAGAAAATTGAGAAAAATCATAACGCAAGATAACATCTTCAAATGTCTTGTTTGGTTCGACAACAAAATAGTTGGTTTATTATTGCAGGAGACTAAATTGTAATTAATTTTCTGGCACCGAATGCCTTGGTAACATGGAAACTAAGGCTCTGGGGTGGAATTTTCCAAATACAAGCTGGTGTACTGATATTTGTAGAAGTCACATATCAGCTGCTCTCTAGTAATAACTGGCTGTATTTTCTGTTAGCAATGCTATCACTCGCCTTGAAACTGTACCGTAGTATGATGGTCCTGCATCAGGGCTGGTGTTTGTGTTTGTTGCTGGCAGGGTCGGTGCCAGAGTGTTAGGGGCGGACGGGCAACCGGGCTTTATGAAGTGTATATTTAACATTACCATGTTTCATGAAAGTAATAAACTGACAGAGAGGTGTATACATACTGTCACTGATGCGCACAGGCTCGCACGGACGCATACACATGCTGTTATGTCCACAAAAACAGGTTATAAACCTAACCACTTCAAAGATGGCTAAGTTGTTATCTTCCTACGTTTGTAGCCTACTTTTTAAACAGAAAACACACGTTTTATATTGTGATATTTACTGGAAATAACATACGATATAGCCAACAGCAAGTAGGTCGTTATCTAGTGATCTTCTCCAGCCAGCTGCCAATTTATTATGATTTCTGTAGTGAAATGGGGAGGTACTGGAGACTACAGGTATAACTCCTCAGTAGTGAAATCAGGAGGTACTGGAGGCTACAGATATAACTCCTCAGTAGTGAAATGAAGAGGTACTGGAGGCTACAGATATAACTCCTCAGTAGTGAAATGGGGAGGTACTGGAGGCTACAGATATAACTCCTCAGTAGTGAAATGAGGAGGTACTGGAGGCTACCGATATAACACCTCAGTAGTGAAATCAGGAGGTACTGGAGGCTACAGATATAACACCTCAGTAGTGAAATGAGGAGGTACTGGAGGCTACAGATATAACACCTCAGTAGTGAAATGAGGAGGTACTGGAGGCTACAGATATAACACCTCAGTAGTGAAATGAGGAGGTACTGGAGGCTACAGATATAACACCTCAGTAGTGAAATGAGGAGGTACTGGAGGCTACAGATATAACTCCTCATGCACGCCCTGCGTCTTGCTCGTGCCAGGGTCAAAATGCGCACACAGACAGGTGCCGAGATCCAGTAAACAGGGAGATAACAACACTTTAATCTAACAGTCTGACTGATTTCTTCATAACTATAATTTAATTTAATAAAGACTAAATGTGGATGTTTCACTCACCAGTTGTTGTCCCTGCTCAGCCTGCTGTATAACGTTATAACATTAGTCCATTGTTTATTCCACTATACAGAACAAATAATCCAAACAGGTAGAACAAGTAAGATGTAAGAGGAGCACAGGATGCTTTTTACTCTCTTGGTCCTTTAATGCACCCGGTTTGTAGGCCTACTTTCTCTCATTTTTTTCAGTTTGAGCTAGTTTTTAAAAAACATTTTAACGGAGTGGATCAAAACGAGGCTTC
>CAKAKR010003752.1:90392-115644 GCA_916700685.1 Adelosebastes latens | reverse complement strand
TATAATTTAATTTAATAAAGACTAAATGTGGATGTTTCACTCACCAGTTGTTGTCCCTGCTCAGCCTGCTGTATAACGTTATAACATTAGTCCATTGTTTATTCCACTATACAGAACAAATAATCCAAACAGGTAGAACAATGAACGAGGCTTCTTACTGATTGTACTATTGTAGTGACGGCTCATATTTCCCATAGTTTCCACAGTTGTCTCTTTTCGCTGTGTGTTCGTGTTTTATTTGAACCATTAGTGAGGTGGCTGTTATATTTTTTGACAGGTAGCCCGTCCCTAACGCCGACGCTGGTTGCTGGTCTGTGGAGGACACCTGGGGTTGACTGTATGAATGCGTACAAGTCTTTGGAAAATCACTCCACACAAGCTTTATTTTAGCTCTGCGCTGGCAGCATGAAAATGTTGTACTAGTGTAAACGGTTGCCATGTGTAGGGTTTTAACCCTGATGCTACTTGCAGTAAAATCAATATTGATTTAAAAAAATTTGTATTTCTATGTTAGACTTCTCGAGGCGAATGCCGGGTAAATAGTGGTTTTGTCCTTTCAAGTTTCAACAAGGCAACTGAGGCCATTCCCCCCTCGTAGAGTCTCTGTCAAACAAGATTTGCACCCACAGGGAGTTTTCATAGCCGTTTATAGTCATAGCCTACAGCTTTTTACATGACACCTCACTTCATTGAACAAAGGGATTCACTGCTGCTCTCTCAAACAATATGGCTTCAATTCAAACTATGACATTTGCATACATTTTGATCACATGTTTGTACACGTTTTGTTCTCTGAGGGAATCTAACAACTCAAATGCACCCACAGGTGTTTCCACCTGCCAATTAGACTTATGCTCAGGTTCGGTGGAGATACGTTGGAATGGCACAAGGTCATTAAACTAAAAATGATAAAGATGAACTTCTGATGAGGCATCTAAATATGCAAATAAATGAAGACACATATGTGGATGGACCACGTAGGTTTTAAAAGTTTGATATTTCTTACATTCTTGTATTTTTCATACAAAACATGGTAAAATATATGCTGTTTTAATTTCTATTATTTATCTAATATTACTGTAATACTTCAAAAGGGACATTTTGCATTACTGAAAGTATTAATGATTATTTATATTATTATTATTTATCCAAAATTACTGTAATTAGGGACTTTCTTTGGAACTGCAATTGAGATTATAATGAACAGTTTCCTATAATATTAAAAAGTGTTTGCTGGCTTTACATTGTTATCACTAATTTGGATTATCTATCATATAGTGTATGTATTTTCATTACATTTTTTCCAGCCTCATGATATCTTACAATATTTATTTATCAGTGACATTCATGTTCCTTTCTGTGTTACTACAATATTCAAATCACATGTTAATAAGTTTGACTGTGGGCATTAGCAGTGACAAGAGTTACACAAACATGCACAGACACAACTCTTTAAATTCAATTAATCAATTACAGCACGTGACATATATTTAATAGGATTTAATCTCAGGTGAGACTCACCTGGTGGGCGCGCGGATCTCTTCCGTGTCTCTCCCAGTTTGTCTGCTGTGGAAAGTTTCGGCTGTCGGACTGGTTGTTGGAGAACCAGCAGGTCTCTGTATGAAGAGGAGCTGGAGCCTCCTCCCACCAAAAGGAAAACACACGATGCTCACACTCTGAGGAAGGGGGGTCGTGTGCAGAAGGTATCCCGCAAATTGCGAAACCTGGTAAAAACCTGCATAAGACCTATCCTACCTGAACTAGTCCAGATCAATGCCGAACCTGCAACATCTCGCGAGAGTTTCCCAACTTGTGGGTTACCTTCTAGAGGAGGAGGAGGAGGATGATGATGATGATGATGATGATGATGATGATGATGATGATGATATGCAGGTTAATAGTTGATAGAGTGTCTTGTTTTGTACAATATGTACAAGTATTAAGGTTCAAGGTTCATTATCTGTCATTTGTCAATTCCAGCAAAGCAGTCATTGGCAATGAAAATCTTTGGTTTCAGATTCAATACTTCAGAGTATTAGGGCCACATTGAGGGAAAAAAATAACTCATAATATTACGTGAATACAGTCATAGGTTTACGAGAAAAAAACGTCGTAATATTATGAGAATAAAGTCATAAGTTTACGAGGAAAAAAGTTGTAATATTATGAGAATAAAGTCATAAGTTTCCGAGAAAAAAGTCATAATATTACGAGAATAATGTCATAAGTTTAAGAAAAAAACACGTAGGTTTAAAAGTTTGATATTTCTTACATTCTTGTATTTTTCATACAAAACATGGTAAAATATATGCTGTTTTAATTTCTATTATTTATCTAATATTACTGTAATACTTCAAAAGGGACATTTTGTGGTACTGGAAGTATGATAAATAAAAATAAATAGTGATAAAAGTTTGATATTTCTTATATTCCTGTAGTTTCTATACAAAATATTGTAAAATATATGCGGTTTTAATTTCTATTATTTATCTATTATTACTGTAATACTTCAAAAGGGACATTTTGTGGTACTGAAAGTATAATAGATAAAAATAAATACTAATAAAAGTTTGATATTTCTTATATTCCTGTAGTTTCTATACAAAATATGGTAAAACATATGCTGTTTTAATTTCTATTATTTATCTATTATTACTGTAATACTTCAAAAGGGACATTTTGCAGTACTGAAAGTATTGATGATTATTTAGGCACAGTTACTTATAAACCAGAGTCATGAGAACGTGGGCGCTGCCTGACTCTGCACTGTGTGTGTCAGGGTCGGCGCCAGAGTGTTAGGGGCGGACGGGCAATCAGCTCTGACAGGGGGGGCATTTTTTTTCACCTCATATAGCCTTTATTAAGTGTATCTTTAACATTATCATGTTTCATGAAAGAAATAAACTGACAGAGAGGTGTATAGATACTGCCACTTATGCGCACAGGTGCGCATGCACGCATACACATGCTGTTATGTCCACAAAAACAGGTTATAAACTAACACCGTGTCTGCGAGCGTCCAACTATCGCGCTGCATCGCGTAGCATCTGACGCTCTCTGTCCACTGAATACGTTAAATCTGCACTTCTGTTACATCATGTAAACAAACCAGGAACATATCAGCTGGTAGCTCCAGATCAGACTGGAGCTGAAGACGTAACCACCTCAAAGATGGGTTAGTAGTACTTAATAACATGTTATCTTCCTACGTTCGTACTTTTTTTTTTATCAGAAAACACACGTTTTATTTGTGATATTTACTGGAAATAACATACGATATAGCCAAGAGCAAGTGGGTTGTTATCTAGTGATCTTCTCCAGCCAACTGCCACCTTATTATGGTTTCTGTTTTGAAATGAGGAGGTACTGGAGGGTACAGATAACTCCTCAGGCACGCCCTGGCACGCCCTGCGTCTTGCTAGTGCCAGGGTCAAAATGTGCACACACGGGTGCCGAGATACAGTAAACAGGGAGTTAAACAACACATTAATCTAACAGTCTGACTGATTTCTTCATAACTATAATTTAAGTTAATAAAGACTAAATGTGGATGTTTCCCTCACCAGTTGTTGTCCCTGCTCAGCCTGCTGTAGTGTAACATTAGTCCATTGTTTTATTCCATACTGAACAGAATAATCCAAACAGGTAGGAAAAAGTAAGATGTGAGAGGAGCACAGGATGCTTTTTACTCTCTTGGTCCTAATTGTGCTTTAATGCACCAGGTCTGTAGGTCTACTTTCTCTCATTTTTTTCTATTGAGCTAGATTAAAAAAACAACTAAAAAAAACAAACACGCAAACGGAGCGGATCAAAACGAGGCTTCTTACTGAAATATTGTCGTGACGGTTCATATTCCCCAGAGTTTCCATAGTTGTATCTTTGCGCTGTGTTCGTGTTTTATTTGAACCATTAGTGAGGTGGCTGTTATATTTTTTGACAGGTAGCTCGTAATAAAGTTTCACTGGTGAACTTTATTACATATAACTGCGAGCGTCAATGCCTGTGCTGAAAGTGTCACTAATCAAGTTAATATTTTCATTTACATCCAGGACAACTGACCCGGTTTTCTCGGCTCATTTTATCTAAACTAATCAGCCGTTCCTCTCAATATGAGTGACAGGAAAAAATAGGAACCGTGTATCCGATAGAAGTTCAGACAAAACGTCACGCCGCGCTGTGCAGCACCATGTTGCTGTGCAGCCAGTTAGGACACTCCAATAGAAAACAATGTAATCAAGCCCAATATACATGTCCTAGTTGTTTCCTAAATGCAAAACTATCACTGTTTTGTGCTTTATTTTGCATTGCAGTGTTAAGGCCTTCCATTACCAAACTGAATGACTTAATTTTACTTATAGCTTAGCTGTTATTTCAGTTTAGTTTTTTGTCAGGAGAGAATTCAGCTGAGGGGGCACAGTGACCTTTTTGGACGGGCCTGGACCCCCATGGTCCGCCCCTAACGCCGACGATGACCTGTACTGCTCCACAGATCCCGGTGTACAGAGGTTGTTCAGGGCCACTGCTGGGACGTACACGCCACGCTGGAGACTTCCACGGGAAGGACGGGCTGGGTGACGCCCCGGATCCAGACGCTCCAGGCCTGGAGCTGCTGCAGAAGAAAAGAGCAGCGCAGGCCATCATCAAGATAGTCAACCAACACCCTGGAGAGGTGGGTGGATGTAGGGGAGACCGGGGGCAATGGGAACCATTTCTGGTTTTGATATCATTACTCAAAAACCTCTTGAACTATTTGGATAATTTTTTTATGAAGGTAACTTGTATCTGTGTTCCACTTGTTAACAGTCGTCAAATGTTTTTACAAGCAATGTTAGTTTTTTTTAATATACTTTATTGCAGGAGTTAACGTTAATTTACATTTGATTACATATGATGTTGTTTGTACTTAAATCATTCCTACAATGTTTATATATTTTATGGTTAAAAAGTCAAATTGATTTTAAATTAGAAAAAAATAAAGAAATTAATAAAAGAAGGAAAAATTAAGGGATGAAAAAAATAAAATAATTAAAACAAAAATCCAAACAAATAAAATCCAAACACAGAAAAAAAGCAAAACAAGAAATTAAATTAAATCAAATTAAATTAAATTAATTTAATTTAATTTAATTTAAAAAATATATTGATTGAAACATTATAAGATATTAAATCTGCCCCCACATGCAGGGTGATTGTAACAACATATGTAATACCTTCATTAAAATACCAAGAACTACAATAAACTACCAAGAATATAGAATAGCTAAAACAATGTAATATCCATTGAACAATTAATTACTTTCATACCTCAAAAAAAAAGTCTTGGCAGAAAAACTTTGACGAGTTTGAGACATTAGTTTCATTTGTGATTGGGGCAATTTGAGATACAATTTCCCCCGGTCTCCCCTATTAATCCAGCACATAACACATTATGGTGAAACTGTTTATCATGATAATAACAATGTGTAAATTAAGCTACTGTATTAATTCTGCACTAACCCTAATTTGATGCTTTATACTTAATTATAGATATTGTATTTGCATCTTTATTAAAGACAGGGACACTGTCTTTGAGGAGAATATTAAATCAAAATATGTGTTTTTGTTTATTTAACAATACAAGCATGGATTGTTTGTCTTTTGTTGAAATTTATAAAAATTTTCAATTTTACTTGATATTTATTGACTCAGTTAAACCATATTAACATAAACATATGAGGGGAAAGAAAAAAAAGAAAGAATAAATAAATAAATAAAACAAAAGCAAGAACAGACAAAATGATATAATAATAATAATTGCGAGACAGTAATAGAAGGAGGGGCTATAGAGTATGTCATCATAATAGTTCCCCTTATTCCGCTTAATAATAATAAAATACTTCCCCACAGGCCAAATAAGCTTTTGTTGCAAATGCTAATGTAAAATATTCTTATTAATATAAACATTTAGGAAGAAGGTGAAATCATGTACCACCTACTACAGCAGATGGTACATGATCAATAAGTTATTGTTTTCCTCTCACTTGCTCTGTGTGCAGGTGAGTCTGGTTGCCACGGCGCCCCTCACTAACCTGGCCGTCGCGGTCCAACTGAATCCTTCCTTCCCCAAGAAGCTGAAGGCGCTCTACATCATGGGAGGAAACATGGAATGTAAGTTAACATCGACTGTACGTGTTAAACTCAATGATTTATATTGTGGAAATGGAGGGAAAATGTATTTGGTGTGTGTGTGCAGCCAGGGGTAACACCACGGTGTGTGGAGAGTTCAACTTTGTGGCTGACCCCGAGGCTGCCTACATCGTGTTGGACCGCTACACCTGTCCCACCTACATCGCCACCTGGGAGTTCAGCTGCAGGAACAGCCTGCCATGGGTCTGTATTCAACACGTAATTGACTTAAATCAGTGTTGTGGAAGTAAAAAAGACTACAGATTGACTTACTTCCTGTCTCCCTCTCCAAGTCTTTCTGCGACACTTGGTTGGCCCAAAACACAGACAAGGCTCGCTTCATGGAGAAGATTTACAGCCACACCAGGAAGGTACGACGAGTTCCAACTCACTGAAGAAAGAATTCAGAATAAATGTCACTTGTATGTCTCTTATTCAATTGTTGTCACCGCAGATGGTCCAGACCGATCGGTATCAAAAGGAGCTAGTGTCAGGATCCGGGTTCAACACCTGTGACACCTACGCTTTGGCTGCAGCCATCGAGGACACCCTGGTGACGGAGAGTGAAGAGGTTCAAATATAGAACACCTATACACGTTCTGTTAGTTTCAGCAACAAGACTTTTCAGTATTAGACGCAACTTCCTGTCTTCTTCCTCCTTCCAGGTTGCAGTGACGGTGGAGTTGGAGGGGGCCTACGCCCGAGGCATGATGGTGCTGGACTACATGGACCTGCTGAAGAAGGAACACAAGGTCACCATCATGAAGAAAATTGACGAGAAAAAGTTCAAACAACTGTTGATGAATGCACTGAAATGACAATCTTTGCAAAGTGCAACCAAACCGGTTACAATACAGTTCATCCCACTCTTTATTATTACTCCAAACACTTTCAACATTCCATTGTGCTGCACACAATATGGTGGCGTCAGGTAATGCCCCCAAGGAGAAACCTGTTTTTTCTGGAGCCATTTTTGTGAGAAATATCCTGGTATTTTATTCCCCACAACACAATATGTGAACCAGCAGCAGAACTAAGAGAAATCAATTACTTGTTCTAACATTAAAGGGATAGTTCAGGTGTTTTGAAGTGAGGTTATATGAGGTACTTATCCATAGTCAGTGTATTACCTACAGTAGATGACGGTCTGCACGCCCCCAGTTTGGAGAAACAGACAGGAGTTACCGCACGGAAGCAAAATTACAGGAGGTAAAATTACAGTTTTTTTCAATGGAGTCTGGTGTCTTTGGCGAGAGCATAGATGAGGCTTCAGTTCCCTCTCTGAAACAGACTGTATAGCGGTCTCACAGCAAGATGTACCGGCGAAAGTTACCGTGCTGGTACTCCTGTCTGTTTCTCCAAACTGGAGGCGTGCCGACCGCCATCTACTGTAGGTAATACACTGACTATGGATAAGTACCTCAGACAACCCTATGTCAAAACACCCAAACTATTCCTTTAAGGTGAACAAATAACTCGTACCTGATATTTCCTTAAAAGCATTTGTTCTCATTTAAAGTGGATTGCCTGTTTACTTTTTACTCATTATATTGTTTTTGTATATGTCTTCATTCGTAGACGTTCAAAATATTGAATCTTCTGTATGTATATTTGTTTTTCTTTCTGTTACATTCCTGTTCAGTATTTTCTATTTCTGGGTTTCTATTTCATTACATGGTCCTTGAGATACATATTGTCTCTTTTCAGGGATGTTTTTTTTTTTCCTGTAGTATAAATAAAGATAATGATGGGTCATATTGTGAGATACTGTTTGTGGTTCTTTCTTAAAAACTCAAATAAATGAGTTGATACTTACTGTGCATATACTGTCTCAGAATATTTTCTCTATTTCCCTATAATTACGAGCCAAAAATGAATGATTAGTGGTGCCTTTTATACTGTACATAGGAAATATAAAGACAAAGAATCTCACCATAAATCAAATAAGATTTTTCCATTACATATAATAATAAAGGCTTATAAAAAAGCTTCTTCTTTTTAGCTATAGAGGCCTCACCGTGCATCTGCACAGTAATATGAACCAAAAGCATCAATGTGATGTTCCAGCATTATAATGGGAATCATGTGCAACATCAATAGCGCCACAGTGAGACTGTTTACTACATAATTCTGCCTCGTATTAAAAAATATTTTCCAGAAACATCAAAACTTGGATGGTAAGACACGCATGCCCTGGTGGGAGGGTTAAACATCTCAGAGTTTCTCCAGAGAGTGAAACTGAGGCGGCCTACGTTAATAAAACCTTTTATTGAAAGTGCTGGAATGTACACTTTAAGAAAAAAAGAAAAGGGGAAAAGAAAGTCTCCATCACATGTTCCTCCACTTTCCTTTTTTCTCATCAATAAGCAGGATTTTTTTGTCAGTCTTTTTTTTTTTTTTTAAGAAACTCAAAGAAACAAAGCAAATTTTTCCTCTTCAGAAACATTCATCTGTTTATATATATTACAACCTGCCAGAATATTTACAAATCATACAAAAAGAACAACAGTAAAAGCTGTATCTGATCCGTCCCCCTGCTCCTGCAGCTAGTCCAAACACATCACTGTTCACTCCGGAGCTCAACATAAGAGCCAAACAGAAAATCAACAGCGTCAGCCGGCTCAGCGTCCCAGTTCACCGAGAGTCAACCAGAGTCCTTCCCAACCAGATGTTGACTGACAGAAGCTGGAAAAGGATTCGTCGTCACCTAGGTGTGAGTTGAAGACAGATTTTCAGTCGGCCTGGAGCCAACTAGAGTCCAAGCCCAGAGACAAACTGGTCCTACTGGACCCTGTACTTGTAAAACCAGCAGAGCCCCCGAGTGAAGTTCCAGCCCAGAGAGATGGAGAGGACGTAGATGAGGCCGAGCAGAGCGAAGGGGTAGAGCAGCACCACGGTGTTCTTCAGGAAGGGGAGAGCTGCGTGGATATTAACACAAGACCAACACATCAGCAGAAACTCTGTGAACATTACAGATCTATAAAGTCACGCTGAAATGTACACTACATTACTGCTCCTTTATAGGAAACAACAGAGTAAGTTTAATGACTGTTTTAACCCTAGATGGAAATAAACACTCAAACCAATAAAATGTCCAACGCCTCCCATACCCAACCACATCCACATGAATGATCCCTCTCTGTTTTGTGTCCTTTTCAAAGTCAGTCAAACCGTTTGGCTGAAAAGTTTTTCTTATCACACTATATCTAGTCTTTGGGCACATAGGACTAGTGTTTTTTTCAATAGACTCCATTATATTTTAGGAAAAAACAGTCGTCATATGTGACTAAACACTAGATATAATAAGAAAATGGATGTATCTCAGAAACTACAAGGAGCACAATAAAGTATTTGGTATCTATGAACTCATAACAAGTTGAATATCAAAGATATACACACATATGCAAAGAAATATTTCATGTTGAAAACATTTCATAAACACATTTGTGTATGTTTTTCCTAATTTCCTGACTATTAATAAAAGTGTGACTTTTCATGTGATCTAAAAAATGCAAAGTTGTACTGTTAGATACTTACCCAAAGTACGTCTCTACCAAATTTCAAGACTTTCGACCAATCAGAACAAATGTTGTAGCATTTTTCCTCATCATACTAAATATAGTCTGGGTTAATCTCAATCATTAAAGGAAGTAAATCACAGGCACACTGACATTTTACAGTTATTATGATCATCAATTATATTGCCGAATACTTTCTCAATTAATTAATGAATTGTTCAGTCTATAAAATGTCAGAAAATGGTTAAAAAAAAGTGGCCATCACAACTTTCTAGAACCCAAGTTGATGTCTTCCAAAAATAAGCAGTTTTATTCAATCAACAGTCTAAAACCCCAAAATGATAAAACTAAAATCACATAAGAAAAACAGCAAATCCTCGAAGCTGGAACTTTTTTTTGCTTGAAAAATGACTGAAACAACTGATCGATTATCAAAACAGTTGACAATTAATTTTCTCTCTGATCTGAACTGATCATTTCAGCTGTAAATAGATTTGTGCACATTTTGAGAATGCAAAAGTCTCCTTAGAATCAGTTCTTGTTAAGACAGAACAAAATATAACCACAAGTTACGAGTCTAACCCGATCTGAACGGTCTATTCACTGCAATATCGGTAATTTTTTTGTGAAAATGTTGAGAACAATCTGTACTTAAATGGGGATGGGACTTACCGTTGTACCCTAAGAACGTGATGTAGAGATAATAACCGATGGAGATCAGCCAGAAAGTGTTCCCGACAAAGTATCCCACGAACCAGTCGGCGTTTATTACCACAATATCTGAAACATAAAACAAACTTTGAGTGTGGGGATGAAGGAAGGAGGCAGGCGTAATCAAACAGGGTTCATTTCGACACCTGATATAGTTTTTATCTTGTTCTTTTGACAAAAAAACACAAGTTGAAGTCACATATGATTATTATAAGTATTAATTTGTCGTAGATGAAGTAAACTGAAGAGGCTCTAAGTCTTTGGTGTGTACAGTCACTCAGGTTACAGGAGTTGTTTTTGTCTATCTCCAGAGGGAACAGGCTCAAATTACCTGAAAATACAACAGAGTAGTGTCCAAATAAAATGGTCACACATTGTGTCATTGTGCTCACAGCACACACAACCAGAAAATATTTACTAGTCTATCACTTTACATGCAAACAAAGCTATTTTGTATATTAGTGTCTTTTAATTTGATTACCAAATATGTCTTAATAAATATAAATATTATAAATTATTAGGGCTGGGACAATATGATATCTCCCAATTCGATACTATCACAATATTGTGATTTTTAAGTATTGCGATTCTACAAGTATTGCATTAGATATTACGATTTATTGTGATTTTTGTTAGCTTTTTTAACACTAGACCATGGGGGAAAGTTGAATCAAATTTCACCATGTAATTAGTCAGATATGTCCTGAAGTCATTGTCAGGAATTATGGAGAAATGTGTTTTTATAGCACTGCAAGCATTCAGGAAATGTAGCTATTTCAAGGTACAAATAATGGACTTTTACTTGGGAATATCCCTAAATTGATACAGTAACAAGACAACAACAGTAACAAGTTTTTGTCTGTATGTAGTCAGAGATGTCCTGAAGTCAAATATATCAGTCTTTGTCAGGAATTACTTTTTTTCCCCCAGCAGACCAAAAATCAAAGAATAAAGACATTTCCCTGATTATTGGAATGACATTTTATGATACAAAATTTAAAAAATAGTAGAATAGTGGCCTTGAGACTTTTTCATCTGCATTTAACACATGAAATGCACATTTAACTGTACTAAAGATCATTTAATGCCTTGAATCTGACGAGGTAATTTCAGACACACAGAGTCCCAATCTACTCACGGTTGATGAAGAAGAGCTGCAGGAAATGCAGGATGACTAGAAGCGGGTAGAAGGCATTGAGGTGAACGTCAAACGCGTAGCCCCACTCCACATCAAAATTTTTGCTGGGCTGTTTCAGCAGGTACTTGTTGGTGATAACCCTGGAAAAGACAAAACAAATAACAGTCAAGATGCAGTCAAGAGTCTCTCTAGGGGTTCATCTTTAACATTTACAGACAATTCAAGTAAAAAAAACAATATGTATACACAAAGACATGCCCCTCAATTACAGTGACTCAACTCGGCAAACCCACTACTCACCACATGAGGGTTGATATGAGAAGACCGACTCCTATACAGTCAACAAAGACCACCCACAGCAGCAGCTTCAGAGTCTCCACGACTCCCATGTCCAGCACCAGACCAAAGCCTATTGTCGACACTGCAGTGGAATAGAGGGAGAGTTCAGTCATCACAGTACAGTGACAACATCAGGATTCGACTGGCTACATTCGGCTGAGTAAAGACTTACCACATAGCCAGATGCTGAGCAGTGCAAGGAAAGCTGGGTCGTCCCTGGCCCACTGGTCCTTGGTCTGTTTCCTGTAGTGGAAGTTGCGGTAGACTCTCTGCGGTGACGTAAACAAGTAAAGCATCTGCCACAGGGCAAATTCAAAGTCCATCTGTCGGAAATGGAACAGCCGCCGCAGGTACTTGTAGCGTTTGGCGCCTGCCGTGTGACGTGCAGCGTCCCTTGCACTGAGGGCGCCGTTGCTGTTCGGCGTGGTGGTCGGCAACATGGTGCTGAATGTCAGATGGAGAAAGAGGGAGGTTCAGCACTCTAAGCATGAACGAAATCTAGGTCAACAAATACTTTTGAAATTCAGTCTAGTAAAGCTTCCAGGCTACAGCTAATGGTGGATATGGACTTTTGAGAGAAGATGTATAAACTTGATTTAAACAATGAATTGAATCATTAAGAACTTACTCTTCATACACTGTTTATTTTGCTGTAGTCAGGAAGAGCATTGATTTTGCATTCCTTCTTATTGCTGAATGTTATGTGATCAAGAATTCCTCCAAGGTAAAAATACATTCAAACACAAATTTCCAGCAAAGCAGGGTTCCTGCACAATTTCAATATTCCATATTTTACCCATACTGAAATAATTTTAATAGATTTGCACATTTTTGGTGATCTTTTTCTTTATTCTTCTAAACTGGGGAAAAGGGCGTTCAAGTATGCTGCTCCCTCTTCTTAGAATCAGCTACAAAATGACCTGAAACTTGGAGAGCTGGTCTCACTGGATGTCTTTAAAGTGCTTCTAAAAGATTTGGAAACAGGCACATCTGGCTGTAGATGTTTTGAATGTTGATAAATGTTTTTTGATACCTTATGATTCTGTAATCTGCTCTTTGTCTTCGTTTTCAATTGTTATGTTTGTTTTATGTCTGCAACCGTGTAACTGTGCTGCTGCCTATCTTGGCCAGGACACTCTTGGAAAAGAGATTTTTAATCTCAATGAGTTTTTACTCCTGGTTAAATAAAGGTTAAATAAATAAAATAAATAAATAAATTCTGTCACTTATCTTGTTCTCTGTAGATGAAGAGCAATCTAATATTTGCAGTGACAAATATTAAATCACAATAACTGTATTTATATCAGCAAAGACAGCAAGACAATATTACTTTTAAAGACTTAGAGGCAATTTTCAAACTTTAAAGCACCTGATGTGTTATGTATGATGTATTCAGGCTATATAAATGTCCTGGGACATTTAGGATTAAGGGTTTCTAGGATCAAGAACAGCTATTGTGTCACTATATAAGGTACTTATAGGTAGTAAAGAGGACACCATTGTGGTTAGCTGAGATTATGTTTCTGTCCTGTTTCTGTGTTACTATCACAACAAACTAGAATAGAATAGAGAATAGAAAGCTTTATTGTCATTGTATTAAATACAACGAGATTCAGGTAAAGTAGATGTAATAGATAAATATAAACAGAAGTGTTACACTGGAAGTATAAAATATAAAAATAGATGTAATGTAAACAGAGGTAATTGCACTTGTAAAATAGGTAGATGTATAAATAAAATATATTGCACAGACAATGTATTTCACATTCAGTGTATTAATATTGCAATACATTTGTACTAGTTCTGTACCTTAGTTATGACAGGTTAACAAAAAAGATGCAGGCTCTGTATTTTAAATTTCTATAACATATCCTACAAATGTGTAACACATGTGTCCTATATCATGCTGTCACTGAGCAACCTGCTTAAAGAAGAATGACAACACAGAAACAGAGGATGCTATCACAAACCTCCGCTACATGTGGACTAAGTTACATCAAAAAAACTCATAATTATGCATATTTATTTATATATAAACCAATTACACATGTACTTACTGCGCAGTAGCAGTTTTACCAACAACAAACACTGATATATAGACTGTTAGCATGTTGCTAACTAGTATAATAAGATGTGGAGGCCTAGTCAGTCTCTTATGTGTAATAGACTTTATAAACGTAGCTGTATATATTTGGTATTAGCTGAACAACTAAAGGTCTTTACTCTGAGTGATATTCACCTGTTTTTGCTGCACTCCTTCTCAGGAGAAAGCACCAACTTGCTGGTTTCTGGAGCTGTTTTGTAGCTGTTTGTAGATGCTTCCTGAAGTGTCTGTCGCCAAAATGAACACGTAGCTACTTCCGGTACCAGCCGGTGCATCATGGGAAATGTAGTCAAAGATGACATGTATCTTTGTTTATCATTATTATTTTTATAGTGTAAGGTATTTTTGCAGAACTGTAATGAAGCATCTGCACATGCGATTATATTGTAATGCACTTTTGAAATAAAATATTATAAAATAAAAAATAAACATATAATTGACATATAATCAAGGTAGACAGGAAAGAAAAGAAATAAATAAAAAATAAAATAAAATAAAAGAATAGGACACACACAAAAAAAGTAAATAGATGCATACAAAAAATAATAAATAAATATCATTTAGAAGAAGAAAAATAATAAAAAGGTTATAGACATTATATAAAAAATAATAAAAGCTAACATATAAAATACACAATTTATAACTTTATATTCTATAATTTCTGGCAACTTTAACTTGATTGTTTTCCCTTTCCTCTCCCCGTCTCCAGGTAGAGTTGCTCTTCTTTATCTTGTGTCTTTTCCACTTTTTCTATATTTATTTACTCTTTCAAGCTTTCTTGTGAATTACCTTTTTTTATTTTACTTATCTTATTTACTCATTTTACTAAATTTATCTTACTTAATTGTTATTCTATTAGGCACTGGTGCTAGAAAATAGTACTTTTTTATTTTATACACTTGAACTTGTTGTAATTTAGTTGAATTTTTTAGCAATCTCTGGCACAAGAATTTCCTTCGGGATTAATAAAGTTCTATCTTATGTTATTATCTTATCTGTCATCTGCTAAAAAATAAAAAATAAAAAAGTGAAGACTTTTATTGTGAAATCTGAGAATTCACTTCAAACGGAAGTCGCCCACCATGCTACTTCCGCTAGTTACCTCATAGCTCTTTGACTGGTAGCACAGCTCAGATCATCGCTGTTCTGGTCCAGAAGGCCAAATAGCGTCAAGGTAAGAATCAGAAACATATTATGCACTCATGAACGTTTGAATCTAGTTGTTATTTAACTGTTAAACCAGATAGGGACGACGTGTTTGACCTTATTATCCTCTTTAACCTCTTTACAACATCACAATGTCTGTGTCCTTGACTACTGTTAGCCTGCTAGCTAGGAGTCCTCAGTGGAAGGTCCATGCTGTTTATCAGCTTCTTTTCCTTTACACATTGCTTTAAAAACTATATATTATGGTGCATAACATGTTGTTATGTCAGTATGTATTGTGCATTATGTCCTTGAAACGTTGTCTGGGTGGTTGAGTGACAGCTGCTCACTTGTTGTTGACAGTAACACAGATAGCACTAGTTCAGTTCAGTTCAGCTTGTAGCATTCCCAGTCCATACATCCATACATACAACAGACAACCAATAATTAGTTAAGTCAAAGGAAACATATTAAAGGCGTGGGGCAGTTGGAGGAAAAAGTTACAATAAGAACCATATAAATAGGATTATAGGAATAAAAGCCAAAAAAAATAAGAAACAATATATGAGAACAACATATCTTAAAGTTCCTCTAAATAACAGTCATTTAAAAAGGGTATGGTCTGTTTTCAGCAGCTATTGTGGCTCTGATTCACCTTTGAAGTCATTTAAAAGACTGTCCAGTAAAGTTATACTATAAAAAATAAACTCCAGTGAAAGTGCCCAATGTACAGTTTTGTCTATGAGGGAAGGATTAGTTATTTTGTCTTCAAATTAAAGGATTCAAACCAAAATATATTAAAAGTGAGCATCACATTCAACATAATGTGAAAGCTTCCTGAATCTGTATCCATACTCCACACTTTTTGTTTAATTGCGTTGGCACCTACTACCAGGCTTGGGCCTGAAAAGCAGAATTCAACATTTAAAGGTCCATATGGTGCTCATTTTCAAGTTCATACTTGTATTTTGTGTTTCTACTAGAACATGTTTACATGCTGTAATGTTCAAAAAAACTTTTATTTTCCTCATACTGTCAGCCTGAATATGCCTGTATTTACCCTCTGTCTGAAACGCTCCGTTTCAGCACATTTTGACGGAATTGCAACAGAATTGCGTTGCTAGGCAACAGCTTGGGTCCATGTTTACTTCCTGTCAGCTGGTGTCATTCACATACACTACAACCAGGAATAAACTGGGACACATTTAGAATGTTTACGTTTAAAATTGTGTCAAGGGTCTAAATATTGTATATTCGTGACATCACGAAAGGGCAGAAATCCTGACAGCTTGTTTCAAATGCAGAGTTTCTGAATACGGGCTGTGTGTATTCCCCTGTGGATTGAGTGTTTTAATACTTTCACAGTATTTATATAGGACTTAAGCCTGCTTTATAATAAATAAACGTGAAAATTTCACCTTTTTATAATATGGGACCTTTAACAGTAAATATTAATGTTCAAAACCTGCAACTATGCCTTGCATGACATATGAGCAGTGTAAGATAATTTTGATTGTATGATTGTTAGTGACATAATTATTAGCTCCTATGAAGCAAGGGCTGTACTTAATTTTTCTCATTTATTTGCATTTTACAACTTCTTGATAAAAAAACAATTTTGTTGCAACAGAAAACATATCATGGATCCCAGACATTTCATGTTAAAGTAAAAAGCAGAAGTGATGTACAAACCTTTTAGGAGCACAGTACAGCGATTATGACAGCTATATGTTTGCTTATCAACAAAAAAGACACCATGTTGAACACGCTCTTACTAATACAGAAAATTAATCTGCAAGAATATAAATAATCGATTACTCATCATATCAGAATAAGGTCAGCTCATGTGTTGACTGCTTTATTTCTGTTTTGCTCTCAAAGAGTCATGTTGCGACTGCCAAACGTCGGCCGGGCTCTAGCCGGAGCTGCCAAGAGCAGCCTGGCTCCCTCCAACACAGGTATGTGTGTGTTTGTGTGTCTGTATACACATCTGTGTGTGTCAGTTATTCTCCTCACTCTAAATGAGCAGTTTGTTAATATACAAAGAAAATATCAGGCGTGTCTCAGTACATCAGGCAATTTAATCTCAGTGAATTTGACCTTTGTGTATCCACTTACAGTGCGTACTCCAGTGCGTGCTGCCAGCAACATGGTGGAAGTGTTTGTGGACGGGAAACCAATGGAGGTGGAGCCTGGAACTACTGTACTGCAGGTAAGAAACAACCGATTATTCTACTGCAAACAATACAGATGTTTCAGATGTTTGTTTATATGTTGTTACCAATAGGCATTGTTTTGTGGTGACTGTGTGGTCCTGAAATATGATGGATCTGAGCCTGCTTTGTATTTTGGATTCTTGTCTGCATAATTTGATCTTTTTAGAATTTCCCACATTACCTTTCGTTATGTTTGCTTTCTCCATCAGGCCTGTGAGAAGGCAGGAATCCAGATCCCCAGGTTCTGTTACCACGAACGCCTCTCAGTGGCAGGAAACTGTCGTATGTGTCTGGTGGAGATTGAGAAAGCCCCAAAGGTAACCGACAGCAGGCAGATTACTAGGCTGAAAGTTCAATAGATCGAACAGTTTAAAAACATTAGACTGGTTACAGATTTGCAGAGGAATTGCTGTAAATGCTCTGCAGTGCTACTGTCTAATTGATGTGTGTGTGTGTGTGTGCTCTTCAGCCGGTAGCAGCCTGTGCCATGCCCGTCATGAAGGGCTGGAACATCCTCACTAACTCAGAGAAGACACGCAAAGCCAGGTACAAATACATATTCGAACATTATTCAAACTTTACATAAACTTTTAAAATGCCACCTGAGTTAACAAAAAAACTGTCTGAATGAATGTGTGTGTGATCAGAGAGGGAGTGATGGAGTTCCTGTTGGCCAACCACCCACTGGACTGTCCCATCTGTGATCAGGGAGGAGAGTGTGACCTACAGGTAACTGTGGACGAGTATATAGAACCTTGGTTTAGGACTTAACCTTCATTTGCTGCCACTACTGTGTTAACACTCTGCTGCTTTCTGGGTTGTCAGGATCAGTCCATGCAGTTTGGTTCAGACCGCAGTCGTTTCACAGAAGGGAAGAGAGCGGTGGAGGACAAGAACATCGGGCCGCTCATCAAAACCATCATGACCCGCTGCATCCAGTGCACACGCTGCGTCCGGTAAGCACATCGTAAACATCCATATGTATATCCCATCAGGAATAATGAAATAATCGCATTGACAGCACATTCATATGTTCCTGTTTTTTTTTGTAGTTTTGCCAGTGAGATCGCAGGTGTTGAAGACCTGGGAACAACAGGAAGAGGAAACAACCTGCAGATCGGGACGTACGTGGAGAAGATGTTCATGTCAGAGCTGTCGGGCAACGTTATCGACGTCTGTCCCGTCGGAGCGCTCACCTCCAAACCCTACGCTTTCACCGCACGACCGTGGGAGACCAGGTAGAACGGGATTTGATACTTTCACTTTCATAAAAAACAGATATTTGTTTCATTTTGGTTCGTTTTTGTGTTTGATTCTGTCACACGGTTTTCTTTAACTTCATCTTCTGCCGTCTTTTTTGCAGGAAAACAGAGTCGATTGACGTGCTGGATGCCGTGGGCAGCAACATCATAGTGAGCACGAGAGGAGGGGAGGTGATGAGGGTGATGCCCAGGCTGAACGAAGACGTCAACGAAGAATGGATCTCTGACAAGACCAGGTAACATACAGACCCAGAAGTGAAATCCGTCTCATTAGATAAGTAGTCTGTGAAATAAAAAGTTAATTAAATTGCTATATAGCTCAACTAAAGAGACCAAAAAATCCCCAAATGTGTGTCCTCAGGTTTGCATATGATGGTCTGAAGAGGCAGAGGTTGACTCAACCAATGGTGAAGGATGATTCAGGTCAGCTGACCCCGACCACCTGGGAGGACGCTCTCACTCGCGTTGCTGGAGCAGTAAGTTGCTTCTATATTGGATCTGGTGATATTTATGCCTTGTTATTCATGCATCATGGTCTGTATGTATAAATATGTGTGTGTGTTGTGTGTGTGTAGCTGCAGAGCGTGCAGGGCAGCGAGGTAGCAGCCATCGCAGGAGGGATGGCCGACGCTGAAGCTCTGGTCTCCCTCAAAGACCTCCTCAACAGACTCAACTCAGAGAACCTCTGCACTGAGGAGGTCTTTCCCATGTCGGGGGCAGGGTAAGACTGTTTCTCTGTTGTTGTGATGGTTTTAAGTTAAAATAAGTATGTACAGGGCTTCCATAGTCTCTTACAACTTCTTCCTCTCTCTGCAGCACCGACCTGCGCTCCAACTACCTGTTGAACTCCCGCATCGCCGGCATCGAGGACTGTGACCTTCTGCTGCTCGTAGGAACTAACCCGCGCTACGAAGCCCCGCTGTTCAACGCCCGAATCCGCAAGAGGTAAATTCACACGTCACTCTTGAATTTAGTGTTTCAATTCTCCTGCTTTTACTGGATAAAAATAAAAAGTTATGTAATCCTCTGTCTGTCTCTTCTCCTCCTCTTCTTCCTCTGTCAGTTGGCTCCACAACGAGCTGCGTGTCGCCATGGTGGGTCACAATGTTGATCTGAGTTTCTCCTACGATCACCTGGGAGAGGAGACGTCCGTACTGAAGGAGCTGGCTGACGGCACGCACCCCTTCTGCCAGGTAATGGACTTAGAAGATGTTTGGAGGGAGCCCTGGTGCTGATTTATGAACTGATGTTCTCAGATGAATTTCTGGCAACTTTTTTATAACTTTATTTTTCCAAGATGTGAGCCACCATCGTGACATATAATCAAGGTAGACAGGAAAGAAAAGAAAGAAATAAACCAAAAAAAAAATAAAAGAATAGGACACACACAAAAAAAGTAAATAGATTAATAAAAAAATAATAAATAAATATAATAAAAAAAAAAATAATAATAAAAAGGTTACAGACATTATATAAAAAATTATAAAAGCTAACATATAAAATACACATTTTATAACTTTATATACTATAATTTAACTTTAACGTGATTTTTTTCCCTTTCCTCTCCCCGTCTCCAGGTCCTGTCGACTGCTAAGCGTCCGGTAGTAATCGTGGGCAGCAGCGCTCTGCAGAGAGAAGACGGAGCCGCCATTTTGAGCACCGTCTCCACCATCGCACAGAACGCCAGAACCAGCAGCGGAGTGGAAGAGGGGTGGAAAGTCCTCAACGTCCTGCACAGGTAACGTTTTCTGCAGATTTGAGTTTCTTGTGATTGGCAGGAGATGCTTCTTGCTCATACGTTGTGTTTTTGTGTGTGTGAGCAGAGTGGCCGGTCAGGTGGCTGCGTTGGACCTGGGCTACAAGGCCGGCGTGGACGCCATCAGGGCAAATCCACCCAAGGTCCTGTTCCTTCTGGGAGCCGACGCCGGCTGCATCACCAGAGCCGACCTTCCTAAAGACAGCCTCGTCATCTACCAGGGTACACACACACACAGACACATTATACACCCATTCAGTGGTAGCCATGAAAATGTATTAAAGCTCATTTTCAACCCCTCCAGGTCACCATGGCGACGTAGGAGCACCGATGGCAGACATCATCCTACCCGGTGCTGCGTACACAGAGAAAAACGCCACCTACGTGAACACCGAGGGCAGGAGCCAACACACACGGGTGGCGGTCACCGCTCCTGGGTTGGCCAGAGAGGACTGGAAGATCCTCAGGGCCGTGTCTGAGGTAAGCAGGAAGTCACTCACTAATGTTCTTGTTATTAACGTTTAAATTTGAGTCAATAAAAGTGATGTCTGTATGTGTTTGCAGCTGGCCGGCGTGGCACTGCCCTACGACTCTCTGGAGGAGGTCCGATCCAGACTAGCCGAGGTGTCTCCTAATCTGGTCCGTTACGACGACGTAGAGGAGGCAAACTACTTTAAGCAGGCTAATGAACTCGCCCAGGTACACACACACACATCTATAGAGTCAGAATGTGGAGTTGCACACACTATAATGCCGAAGAAAGAATAAGAATAAGATCTGTGTCTGATTCTCTGCAGGCTGTGAACCAGGACCTCGTAGCAGGTCCTCTGGTGCCGCCTCAGCTAACAGCAAAGGACTTCTACATGACAGGTACGTGTGTGTTTTTAAATAAAGACAAAAATAGATTTATAAGAATGTAATTATAATCTTCTCCCTCTCTGTGTTCAGACTCTATCAGCAGGGCGTCCCAGACGATGGCCAAATGCGTCAAAGCCGTGACGGAAGGAGCCGCCGCCGTCGAAGAGCCGTCGGTTTGCTGAACACCCGCCCCGTACCGGTACATCTCCTCTGCTGAAACAACGCACACTTCTCCGAACAAAACTCTGTGTCGCTCCGTAATTTAAAGTTGTCCTTAAATGCTTGTACTATACAGTTAGATCATTTTCACTCCTGTGAACAGGCTTTGTTGAATAAAGCGTATAAAGAATATGAAATATGAATAAAATCTTACAAATGTCCAGTTTGAGTGGTTTTCATTTATTGCATTTTTGGTTGAAAGTACGCCACATTATTTGTCATTCCTTCATCTTTAAGTTGTGATCTCTAACTTCAAGTTGCACGCCAAATTGTACCTCAAACATTAAAACGTCAGATTATTAACTTTCCAGGCAGCGATTGCCAAAAACTCTTCTATGAAATATGCTCAAATCTGGCTTCTTTTGCACAGGCCTGCTGACATGCAGGAGGCCGAGGCAGTCTGCAGAATCCAGAATCACGTAAATAATGAAGACATTGATAACCCGATTGCCTTGGATTGCGTTTGATGTTGAGCTCTTGTTTGAAAGAAAGTACATTTCCAAGTTTCAGCAGTGACAGATCCCCATCATTCACACAAAAATTTGATTTCTTGATGAGGGTTAGATGAGAAGATTGAAACCACTCATGTATGAATAAGCATATTTTCCAAAATGTCAAATGAGTCCTTTAAACTTAAAAGAACTTAAACTGCTGGTGAGACTCTGGTGTCTTCAACTCCGTTAAAATACTTGAGCCACAGTTCGGGCAAACAACAGCTCACTTGACATTTTGAAACTGAACTGAACATTCAGAGAGTCTCCAAACTGTTATAGTGAAGTGGTACAGTAGGAACATTTAGGATTTTTGGGGCAATATTGTCAGAAAGTTTATCTCTAGCTCGGGATTTGGGTCAAGCCTTTAGGGAATGATTGTAAGAAAATCCCTAAAAAGAGTGTGTATATGTGTCTTGAATAGATCCAGAATGGGATACTGGCGGCTGGAGTTTGACACAGTTCCTCCAGACAAATGACTATTGTCATCTACTGTTCCCTAAAAGAGAGAGAGAGAGAGAGAGAGAGAGCTCCTATAACCAAACAGAAACAGAGAGAAGACAGTCCCATCTCTTCATTCCCTGTCTGCTCAGTGTCTGACACTGAACTTTACTCCTCTCCATATCTGGGATTTATTTCTACTTAAAGGTCAGTTTATTATTATTGCAACCTATCTTGACGTAGTACTAGTTTGTTTTATACATTTGTATTTTCACATGTAGATATTGTTGCATAAAGTTTGTCTTGTAGTTAAAGTTGACCTTGCCTCAGCAGGGACAGACAGCCGGCTAACAGTGGACCCAACAGGAAAATGGTTCCAGTTAAACTCCTCATTCTGGGAGCTCACAACACTGGAAAAACAGGTAGATTACAAACCACATTAATGCACAGACAGGTAGACAACCAGGTGGACAGACAGCATGGGAATGTGTGTGTGTGTGCACATTTCGGATCATTGGAACAGTAACTTAGGTCACATCTTTTTGTCACAGTTTAAGCAAATAAAAGAGGTCAAGTTTGGGTTAAATTTTGGTCACGGTTTAAGAGGTTTTGCTAAATATGGAGAGCTCACACAGCACTAACACTGACCCCCTCTACTCCTGAGGATTGGAGTGTGAAGCAGCCACCTCTGTTTTAATATGTAAAATCTGCTCATGGTGGGAAAACAGATCAGTGTGAGAAATTGCTCTGTTTTCATGCATTTCATTATAAAGTGTTGCATAATTTAATAAGAGTAATCTGGTTGTTTTTGCCATGAAATAAGATTATATACTGTAGATTATTATTATTATATTGCATTAATATCAAACATATCTGCAGATGTGACAGAGGTAGAAGCTTTAATTCGTGAAAATGCATCGTCACTTTTTCAGCTGCGAAGGCTCAAATAACAGCTTTGAAGGAGCCTAAATAACCTTTTAATGTGTCCTGCCAAAAGGAAACACAGCGAGGCCCTCAAACAGCAACACGCAGACGTCAAACAGACGTCCCTCCACCCAAACACACACACAGCACTTGTCTGCTTTTGTTTAAACAAGGCAGGTAGCGTTACTAAGAGGATACACTCCTGGAAGAGAGAGTGACACATACAGTAGAGAGGCTTTCAGATGTGTGTGAATGCACGGCATGTAAAGAGGGTTTTTATTGGTTAGTGTTTCACTCTGTTTGTGTCTGTCTCCAGCACTGTGTGTTCGTTTCATAACCAAGCGCTTCATTGGTGAATACGACCATAAAAAGGGTAAATATTTATCACAATAAAACATAACTGACATGGGAGAAATAATTGGACCATGCATTACTAAATTGTGTGTTTTACTACAGAGGTGACCTACAGATGCGGCCGGGCGGTGGACCAGGAGGCTGTTGATCTGGAGATTTTGGATATAGCTTGTAAGGTAAATGTTGGCTTCTATTTAGCAAGTGAAGAAGATGGTTTGACATTTCTCAGTGCTTTTATGTCCTCCAGGAGAGCTCTGTGGCCTCTCTGGAATCCTCCATCCGCTGGGCCGACGGCTTCCTGCTGCTCTACTCCATCACACATCGCCTCAGCTTCCTGGAGGTCCCTCGTCTCAAGACGCTCATCGACCAAACCAAGCAGAGTCTGGGTGAGGTGCTAACTTCATCAGTATCAAAGGGGATGTAGAAGCAACACGTTGTTTACCGGCACTTATTTCTAGGAGTCACCAACATCAAATCCTACACGTAGATGCTTTAATGCCACTAATTTGTTGTGTGAAAACATGCCTTTCGCACAGTTATTTGAGCTCTCCGATGTGTTTTCATAAAGAGCATAATGTCAGCATCACCAGTAACTGCTGTGTGTTTGTGTAAAGATGACTTAAGAAGCTTCTAACCAACACAGCAGCTGCTGAACTACCGAACCAGCAGCACGATCTCCACACAGGAACAGTGTGTTCACTATGTTTGCTCTTAAAGTCTCTGCTTTAACTCCGTCTGACATCTGTCTATTGTCATCTTTACACACACACGCACGAATGAAGCAGACATATAGTACATTCCATGTTTGGTAGGCCGTCCTGTGATCTGTAGGTAACGCCTGCATGCCATAGCATCATCCTGCCAGTTTATTGTCACTTTATTTCACTGTGTGTGTGTGTGTGTGTCAGTTGTTCCTACAGTGCTGGTAGCCAATAAGGCGGACCTGGAAATCGGCAGGGAGGTGACGACAGAGGAAGGACAGAGACTGGCCAAGGATTTAAGGTGTGTGTGTTTGCAAAATTTTTTCAATTTCTACACAGTAATACACAGTATTGATATGAATTTGTGTGTGTTGTTTCTGCTATTTTGATAATGATTTTATTGACGAAATGTGCATCCAATGATCTTGTGTGTGTGTGTGTGTGTGTGTAGGTGCGGTTTCAGGGAGCTGTCGGTGGCAGAAGCTGTTTTATCCGTGGAAGCAGCCGTGTTCCAGCTCATCAGGTTTGGTTCAGCTGGATTATAACTTCACGCTTTTACGTAATACAGTTTGCAGTACAGGAGGGGCGACTGGCCCCCTTGGTGCCCCCATGTCCGAAAGAAACGCAGCAAAAGTGCCCTCTTGGATGCCTTTATGGTAGATAAAACATGATAAAGTGACCTTTAGGGTGCCCTTCCAATGGAGAAAACAAGATAAAGCGGCTTCTAGGGTGCCCTTCCACTAGATATAACATGATAAAGTGACCTCTAGGGTGCCCTTCCAGTAGAGAAAACATGATAAAGTGACCTCTAGGGTGCTATTCCAGTAGAGAAAAAAAGATAAAGTGACCTCTAGGGTGCCCTTCCAGTAGAGAAAACAAGATAAAACGGCTTCTAGGGTGCCCTTCCAG
>CAKAKR010003752.1:12664-90372 GCA_916700685.1 Adelosebastes latens | reverse complement strand
CCCCCATGTCCGAAAGAAACGCAGATGGATGCCTTTATGGCAGATAAAACAGGATAAAGGGGCCTCTAGGGTGCCCTTCCAATGGAGAAAACAAGATAAAGCGGGCCTCTAGGGTGCCCTTCCAGTGGAGAAAATAAGATAAAGTGGCCTCTCGGGTGCCCTTCCAATGGAGAAAACAAGATAAAGCGGCTTCTAGGATGCCCTTTCAGTAGAGAAAACAAGATAAAGCAGCTTCTAGGAAGCCCTTCCAGTAGAGAAAACAAGATAAAGCAGCTTCTAGGAAGCCCTTCCAGTAGAGAAAACAAGATAAAGCGGCTTCTAGGATGCCCTTCCAGTAGAGAAAACAAGATAAAGCGGCTTCTAGGGTGCCCTTCCAGTAGAGAAAACAAGATAAACGGCTTCTAGGGTGCCCTTCCAGCGGAGAAAACATGATAAAGTGGCTTCTAGGGTGCCCTTCCAGTGGAGAAATATAATGCAGTGCCATAAAGGCTGCTCTTCATGCTAGAAAACTTTCTGCGTGCTGGTGTCCCTTTTATTTTTTTTCCCCCTGCTCCTCAGATAGCCTGAGTCCGCCACTGCATATAGGAAAATACTTGAAATAGGGGAAATACTTTATATTTGTCTGCTGACCCCTCTTATGTCTTACCTGCAGTCTTGAGAAGGCGCCCAGCTGTTGATGTTTTGTTTCTTATGTCCGACAGGCTGGTCCTGGACCAGCAGCGCCCTCTGCCTGACCGCCGCTCCTACATGCTGACTGTTCGCCACGCTCTGACCAGGAAGCTGACCCGCTCTAAGACCATGCAGTGGTGACAAACAATCCACCAGTTATTACAGAGGGACATTTGATAAAACTGTGTGTGTTTACAGTTTTACTTCTGGACTGATTAGATGATATCAGATATAACTCAGCATATATGGAGGAAACCCTTATGAACTCCTGACAGTGTTCAAGGCTTCTACTTTAGAGTTTTTTGCAACACTGATGATTTCTTTTCGAGCTTCAGCTTCTGACTTTCTGGATTCGTGGTTTCACAAAGGATTGTGCAGGAAAAATGTACAACAGCAAAAGAATTGACCCTGTAAATAAAAAAAATGGGTGACTTTTGGGTGCGTGTTTGCATGCCGTAGAGAGTTTCAGCTAAACTGGTCGAACATACAAACTCTGGGAACAAGAGCACATGGGTGTGACCAGCTAAAGTTTGCAGTTTTTGGTGATATCACTGCAATAATCCAGCTCAGCCTGAGGTAATCTGGAAAAGAGGTTAGATCCTGATGAATACAATATTAGAAGGAGAAATAGACTATGTGTCAGCAGGTAAAGAGTTGGGATGAGCTTCAATAATCTCCTCTCATCCCCTTTAAAAACAGCTTCTTTTTCTGGGAGTTGCAAATATATAGTGGCCCAATTACACATTCAATGACAGACGGTGTCCTTTTTTAATGATAATTTTTCAGAAGACATTAATATCTGTGCAGTTAGGGCAGAAATACATTTACATATACGTATCTTTGTCTCTTATTACAGCCTGTATTTTTGGTTTATTATCAGGATTAAACAGCTGCACTCAGTTACATGCATTTAGGTATATTTATATGTGCACAGTAATTCCACTACTGCAAAATCAACCATCTGTTTAAGCCATAAACAGGGTTGTATAACCGGAGAGCTGCTATTTACATGACAGAAAATGACTTTTTGTCAGGATGCATCCACATGAGTTTGTGTCCTAGTTAGTTATGTGTTTCATTCTCCAGTAGAGGGCGGTACGGTCATTTCATCTTCTGCTGACTCACCACAGTGACACAGTATGATATGAAATACACTATTTGGGTACCCTTTACCAGTTTGGTATGGAAGAAGCTGACCCCAAATTCAAAAATCTTGTGGAAAGCCTTCCTAGAAGAGTGGAGGCTGTCATAGCAGCAGATGGTTTTGGAAAAAAGATGACTAAGAATTACATAAGGGTGTAATCTTTGACATAGTTTTGGTCATTTTTGTAATTTGTACAGGAGTGTAAGAATGTAACTAGTGGATGAAGCAGTCAGGGAAGTTCATCAGTTGGTGAGTAAACCTTGTTGTAGGAGTGTATAGGTGACGTAACAGCGTGTACAGAATGAGGCTGGCTTTGATTACAGTCTTGGCGTTATGTGACTTCTCCATGTATCTCTCTCTTTCTCCTCATCGCTCACTCTGAACTTCTGAACTTAACGACCTGTGAGAGACATCTAAAAAAAAAAGAGAGTCACAGGAAAAAGCAACACAGAAAATAACAGGGAAGGGAAACATTGGGCTTCTTTGGCATCTTATTTGTCTGTGAGGAGCAGAGGAAGGAAAGAGGAGCTGCTGTTTATACACACCGCTGCCACTCGTAAAGGCATTATGGGAAAATTGACTGTGTGCTTACTCTCCATCCCACCACTCTGTCCACCCCCACGGCCATTTATTATACATCCACTGCTCCACCCAACTACCACCAACCAACCAACCACAGAACCCCACTGGGCTCATGTACAAACACAGAGGACCAAAATGTGCATTTATAGTTACAGATTTTGGCTTTTAAGTTACAATCCTCAAGATTTTCATTATACCAAACCACAGTTTTGATGCTATTTATGGGAGACACTTTTTAAGCCAGTCTGTGTATTTGGATTCTGTCATTGTATCGCTAAATAGTAGTTTTTATTGTGATTGGCAGGGTCCGCCTTTCCAGCAAACTATTAAAACACACCTGCTGTTACCTCCAGGTGTCGCTAAATAAACCACGACTGAATTCTTCAAGTTAAAACAATGAGTTTTTAACTGGTTAGGAAACTGAAAAAAGTGTACTTTGTCGCACCATCGTCATATTACAGTTATTAATCTTAAATAGCCACAAATAGATACATTAACTCATCGTTATGCATCCTGCAAGCAGCTGTTTGAAAAGAGAAAAATGGTATTAAAAGTAAGTTGCGTCTTTCTTTCACTCCAAAATGCATGTGCTAGCCAGATCAAGATTTTTACGATGCAAGGCAGATGTGCTCACGAAACACTACCGCTTTTGTCCACAGGGGGCGCCAAAATCAACAAAAATTAAAGTTCCCTGTAGTTTCTTTAAATATTATAAAGTAAAAAAGTAGTATTTGCCCTGAATGTTAAAAAAAGGGGAGTGGGAGGAAGATATTGCTTATTTTTTTTCACCAGGTTAAAATATTTTCAACAAGTCCTTAAATGTATACAATAAAATATATGTTTGTAATTGCCCTCCAGAAGGACACATATAAGCATATTTCCATCACAACGATAAATCAATTTTGAGTGTGAAAGTTTATTTTTGATCTTGAAAACAGTAGTTTGATAAAATAAACTTGACTCAAGGTCATCTTAAAGGAACAGTGTGTAGCATTTCAGGGGATCTATTAGCAGAAATGGAATATAATATTCTAACTATGTTTTCATTAGTGTATAATCACCTGAAACTAAAAATCGTTGTGTTTTCGTTAGCTTAGAATGAGCCCTTCATATCTACATAGGGAGCGGGTCCTCTTCATGGACTTCGCCATGTTGCTGAAGGTCACCGTAGTTCTCCGACACGCTTGTGAAACTACGGTAACGTGAGCCGCGGAGTGCAAAACCGTGGTACCGCAAGCCGCTGTCTGACTTCCGTTGCTCCTAAAGTAGTGTTATTATGGTATGGAGGGTCTCTGAGCGAGGCGAACAGCGTTACCACAGTCTTGGAAAGGGAAGGAGTGAGCGGAGGGGTACTCAGTTGGTTGCAATCTGCAACCACACCACTAGATGCTGCCAAATCCTACACACTGTCCCTTTAATAGCTTTTTTTTGTTTGTTAAACTGTATCAGTTGGTTTTAAATGCTGGTTTATTTAGCTACTTCTCTGTAAACCTCAATCCTAATGGGACTAGTTTTATTTCAGGTGCGGTAGATGGCTGTGATGGTGGTTAACGGGGGTCTTGTGCCGGCCCTGACCTCTATAGTTTAATGTTAACAGACTGCTTGGGAACAGAAGTCATAAATATTAAAGTTTGGATTTATATTCACCAACATGAGTGGGTGCTACAGTGAATACGCTCGAGCCTCTTAACAGGGTCAGCACAGGGAGTGAGAGAAAGAGATGATGTGAGAGGGCTAATAGAAATGTTCTGGTAGTGATGGAGAGTGAACCCATCACTTACTCAGACAGACAGACAGACGTAAACGATGTGTTCTCCACAACGATGGTTGTTTGTGATGCCAACAAACCTGACTGGATTGGAGAGACAGAGGAGGACGACGACAACAATGAATGTGTGGAGAGCTGATGACGTCACAGCGGTCCCCAAGGAGACGAAAGGTCGGAGCCCAGAGTCACCTCTTTGGCTCAGAATAGAAGATGAGTCATACCTGCATCATCACACCGGGAGCCAATCAGAGAGCTGCCTGTCACAACCTGCATCAACAGATATCAGACAGCTAAAGCTTTTGGATTCCTATAAATGTGTACAAATCTGAAAAAATTGGGTTTTATAAGAGGAAAATCATTATATAAGTTTTGGGTTTCACATTAAAGGTCAAATATGGTGTTTGGGTTGTTTTATTTACATACATCATTTCTCACTGTGTGATTCCTTCAGGCACATTTATCATGTTGAAAGCATTTCCTATTTTCAATAAAACTGGATTGAATGTTTTGAAACGTGCTTTGTTTACATCGGCTTATTGTCTTCTTCTCCTCTTTAACTGGCAAATTACTGTCCTCTATCTGCACATGGCAGAATTGTGTATCACATCACAAGTTATGTAAACTGCTCCACAGCGCTGCCAGTGGTCAAAAATGGGTGGTTTGGACGGACCGGGGACGGCGTGTCTCGTTGCATGCAAAGTGTCCTTTCAAAATAAACTTCCGTTTTCACAGGAAGTTAGGTTTAGGAAACACAACCACTTAGGAAGGGTTAGGAAACGGTCGTGGTCGACGTTAACTTCACTGAGTAGCGATCACGTGACTCACGGAGCTGCCGACAAAGAGTATAGAAATAAAGAGACGAAACTCCGGTGTTTTTTTGAGAACAGCCGCTGTCGCCATTTTGGACTGAAAACGCTTATTAAATATAATATTTTATTGTTCAACAGAGGCTATTTCAGTAGAATATGACAACAGAATAGAAAAAAATAATATTACTTTTGTGCAGCACTTTTTAGGCGGATGTTTTACTGGCTTCCAGAGGTCGCTTTCAGTCCAAAATGGCGGAGACGTAGCTCTGTTGGAGGTCGCTGATGTTGCAATGGATCAAACAGTTGACTCTCACTTCTTGGCAAAATACGTTCTTTGCTGACGATACTAACGAGTCCCGTGACTAACGACTCACGGGACTGACGATACCGACAAGTCACCTTTAAATTTGAATTACGATCGGTTAGGTTTATCGTAGTCGATGGAAGGTCATCACAGTTACGTAACAACAATGTGTGTGAGAGAAAAACAGAGAGACGCCCTGTCCCTCAAGGTGGGACACCTCCGTAAACTGATATCTGGAAGGAGAAAGGAGGCAGAGAAAAGAGGAGGGGAGGAATGATGAGCGATAAGGAAAAGCCAGAAAAAAGAAAAACCAGGAAGAGTAACAGGAGATCATTACATAACAGTTAGTAACTATTGTTTGAATAGGAACATAAAACATACACACAAATACCTGATGGTAATCACTGTAGTCCAGTATGACTAAGGGTTTCTGTTTCTTAACCTCTAACTTGCAACGGAGTCATGAATGTCTGTACCGAATTTCACGGCAATCCATCCAACAGTTATTTCAGATATTTCCTTCTGTAAATAAATAATGCTTGGAAATCCCCCGTCTTTCACTGAAATCTACCCAGATGATGTAACAGGTCACACACACATGCACCTTTGATACCTGCAGCACAATAGAGAGGGTTTCAGTCTCTCTGTGTCTCTCATAGGAGGAACAATCTGGGGCAGGATGAGAGCTGAGGAATGAGACGGGTGAGCCTGAGCAATCAGAAATATCTATTTCATTCCTACACTGCAGGCAGTATCTCAGGGTGTCAAAACTCTGTTTTTATTCACTCACAAACACATCTTTAAACCTCCATTTCCATAGTATCATAAATACGTTGAAATAACTCAAATAGCAATGACTCCCTCTGACCTAAAGGGGGTAATATTACATCCTCTGCACTCTGGTAAAATGTCCAGTTCATTGACATTTGGACTTGTCACAGCAAGAAAAGCCCAGGTGGAACTAATAACATTAATGAGGGCTCAGTTCCAGTTAAGTGTCACAGGAAGTCATACCAATGTGCCGCCTTGCACAGAACAAATCAAACACATGAACCAAGCATGGCCTCTTAAAGGCCGCTTAGCCTGGCTGATTAGACCTCTGCTCAGGTTGACGTTGTACTTTTTATTTATAGGCTAAAGCCCAATAAATCACACAAATCACAAGTTTGCCTCAGGGGGCTTTACAATCTGTGCAGCCTACAACACCCTCTGTCCTTTATGACCCTCAACAAACTTGTTCTAGGAATATCAGATAAAGCTGTAATGTGTGCCCCCAAGCTAACAAGTGTGTGAGGGATGTAAGTCTGAACATGCCCACACAGTCCTGAAGTCACCTGAGTGTATCATGGGTAGGGATGGGATGCAAATTCAACAGACTCACACAATGTTGCTGTTTTTTATTTTATTTATCCTTTATTTATACTTTCCGGTGTTCCCTAAAAAAACATCCCATCTCTGATACATTAAAAATATTTGTTTCTTGACAAAATGTAAGGTAATGGGATTCAAAGATGTTCTAGTGCCATTTTAAGAGTTTTAAGCATATTTTGATGATTATCAGGATAATATTGTGAATGGCAATTATTAATTATTGCCTAATTATGGGTGTGCGGCACCATTAATGCAACAATAATTCTCAAAATCCACACCTTAAAAACATACAGCAGAAAGAACTGTTACTGTGAGAATGATAAAATATTTTTTAATGATAATGTGTTCATGGTTTATTGCTTGTTTATATTATTCTGCAATTTGTTACTTTATTCCATTATAATATATAATAGTGAAAGAAGTACTCTTATTTATTTATTTATTTATCTATTCATTTATTTATATTTTACTTAAGTACAAGTAGCATATGTACAACAATGAAAATGTATATTGTTACATTGCATTCAAAAAAATAAAAGAAAGTGTCACTATTATTTATAGGCCTATTACATAATTGGATTATCATCATAATTGATGTGCTGCATTTTAGTCATCATCTTGATCATATGTTCTGTATATAAAATCTTAATCTGTAAAGTGATTAGTAACTATATCTTTCAAATAAATGTAGTGGAGTATAAAGTACAATATTTCCCTCTGAAATGTAGTGAAGTAGCCTAGAAGTAGGCTATAAAGTTACATGAAATGGAAATATTCAAGCAGAAAAAAAGATATAATAAAAAAATGTTTTATATATGTATGTATAAATTATTTATTTATTTTTAATATTATTTATATTATTTTATATATATAAAATGTAAAAAAAAATATTTTTTACAAAATTAAAAAATGTTTTGTATACAAAATTTTAATCTGTAAAGTGATTAGTTACTATAGCTTTAAAATAAATAGTAGTGGAGTATAAAGTACAGTATTTCCCTCTGAAATGTAGTGAAGCAGCCTAGAAGTAGGCTATAAAGTTACATAAAATGGAAATACTCAAGCAGAAAAAAGATATCATAAAAAAAAAAAAATTTATGTATGTATGTATAAATTATTAATTTATACATACATATATACATTATTATTTTTTTAATATATCTTTTTTTCTGCTTGAGTATTTTTCCATTTTATGTAACTTTATAGCCTACTTCTAGGCTACTTCACTACATTTATTTGGGGTTTTATAAGAGGAAAAAATGTTATAAGAGGAAGATTTTTTATATTAAAATATTTTTTTTTGTATTTTATATAAATTTATCATCATAGCTGATGTGCTTAGTATTTTATATACATTTTTATAAGAGGAAACATTTTTTTATCAAAATATGTTTTTAGTATTTTATATAAAAAAATATTTTTACAAAAATAAAAAAATTAATATATATGTTCTTAGTCACACAGTCTACTTAAGATAACTGATTAAACATTAAATGTTGTTGCAAATATAGGACATAAAATCAATGTTATGTTTGTGTTTTGGGGGGCGGGCTCGTAATATGACGCCGAGGGGGGCGTGGCTTCACTGAATATTCATGAGTCGCGTGGGAGAGGGCAGCAGCAGCAGCAGCGCACGTTGAGAGAGAGGCTGAGCCGCTCGCGCACAGCTGGATGGATAACACCGTCTCCTCCAACGGCAGCAGGACGATGTGAATTAACGGTCATTTATCACAAGTTTGTCTCACTAACAGCAGAAAAGCAGCAGTTGGACTCTCTGGGTTCACGTGCAAGGTGGTGGTGGTGTTAAAATAACGGCTGGTCACCAACAGCAACAGCAGCCGTTGGAAAACCAACCGCTTCATATTTGAATGAGTTGATTTTAAGGGTAGTTAGTCCAGTTAGCTGCTGAGCTAACAGACATTCATCATGATGGAGTCAATCTTAGACAGTTTAACAGCGGAGAAACTCTACCCGTCCGGCGGGACCAACCTGTTGGACCTGGAGGAGCTCAGCGACGGAGATTTCCTCACTAATGTGGTGAGTTCTTGCTGCTAATTAGCCTCTTAAAGCTCAACTTTAAGCGTCTTCTTCTTCTGCTGTCACAGTTTTTAAAAGTGCGTTAAATCAAACGCACCTCTTTCTGCCTGTTCCGCCCGGAGCCGGACCTCAGGAGGGCGGTGCACTTTTAAGATCCTGACTGACATCCGGGGCTTTCACCCTGTGTTTACTGTAATTGTGCGAACCCAGTATGTGCAGACACACTGGCTGAGTTACTGGTTAACTTCTTAATTTTGTTTGGGCTTTTTGCATCATTTTTAAAAAAATATATTATTTTTATTTTTATATATATATTTTTTATATTTATATTATTTATTATTTAATTTTTTTACATGAACATTGTCACATTTTGGTCCACAAATCAAACTCCTATATGCAAAATAATATTAATATAAAAAATAATAATACATAAATAAATACATTAAAAAAAGAATATCTACTAAATCCTAATATACAAATAAAATACAACAAAATTAAATAAAATAAAAGACACAAATCAACTACTTATTCCTACATTCATCTGCACCATGGTCTAATCTAATTTACATGCATCCAATCAATTTTCAGACACAGAAAGACTGTGTGTGTGTGTGTGTGTGTGTGTGTGTGTGTGTGTGTTTGTGTGTTTACTCCACATGGTTTCATTAGACAGCTGCATGTGTGTGTGTGAGACTATTAATTGACCAGTGCACAGTAAATACATTGGCTATATTGCTCTTCATTCATTTTCAATTAAGTCAATTAACTCTTCTAGTGTCTGGATTAATTGGATAGTAATAAAGTATTATTTTAAGCATGTTATTTTGATCATTTAAGTCGTATTTAAATGGAAAAAATAGCAAAATTTCACTTCTCAAATGTGAAGATTTCCTTGTTTTCTTAATCTTCTCTGAAAGCAAACTGAATATTTTTTGGTTTTGGACTGTTGTCCAGACCAAACAAGACATTTAAAGATGCCTTTATGGGCTGTGGGAACTTGCACGATTTGTCTAACTCAGCTATTCTGTATACTGGTGGGCCTCAGAGGACCACCTAGTGGGCCGAGGAGGACCTGCCAAATGTTTAGATTAACATCTTCAAAATCCGATGGCTGCTATTCTGTCTTTCAGAGGGTGTAGCAAGCTCAGTTTTAAAGCTACCGGTATCATAGGAAACTAAAAAACCTAAAGGATCCATTGGTCCCAACCATGTCTTGCCATCTTGTCGGGAAGGAGGCTAAATAACGCTCCAAATGTACACAAAATTTTGGCAAGGAAAAACTGGCATGGCCATTTTCAGACGGGACTCTTGACGCCTGACCTCAAGATATCTGAATGAAAATGGGTTCAATGGGTACCCACGAGTCTCCCCTTTACAGACATATATGTCTTGGATGCAGTGACACAAAGTTGAGTGGTTTTTGAAACGAAAAAATGTCGTTGGAGCCCTGTTTGTAATTTATTTGGGAAAGTGGTCCTCGGAAATGTTTTTAACAATCAGAAGTGGGCCTCGGGATACAGAAGGTTGAGAACCCCTGGTCTAACTTATCAATATCCCAGACAGTTATGAGCTGTCAAATTGCAATCATGCGTGCCAGAATACTTTTAATTAAATCTTGCCAGGTCAATGCTGCTGCAAAACAATCAGTGTTTTGTGGTAAACAATCTGCACACTTCAGACTGTTGCAATAAAAATCAGAGGACAATTACATCTTCTCTCTAAATCGCTGAGCCCCCTTTAAAACCACCTGTTGTCTCGCTCCATATCCTCATCCCGAAACAGCAGGTTTCCGGTGGCAACAGCTGCATGTCTCATTTCCTGTGGCACCTGAGACGTTGCGTCTTTAATTTGCATAGAAGAAGACCAATGAACTGTGTGCTAGTGCAAAAATCACGCTTGTTAAATTAATAATGTTGATGAAGCAAAAGTGGTGCAACAGGAAACAATTAAGTTCTTCTTTCATGCCCAGTTTTGTTAGGAGTGACTGTACTGTTGCATGTGAACGTAGTCTAATCTAATTGCTATGAGAGCGTTAATGTATGACAATGTATTCCTCCTCATCCCACCCTGTTTCCAAATGTAATGCATGTGTGCGATGCACCTCCGGCCACAAAATGCCAAAAGTACACTGCCGTGCCCTCGGTGCACGCCACGCTTGACCGAGCTTTGCACTCTTAATTCGTGGAAACAGAAGGAGAGGCGTTTCACTGCTGCACACTGTGATAAATATCACAATATCAGCAGGAAGTGCTCTTTCTTTATTTCTGCTCCATCGCTAGCTGTCTCTTTTTTTCCACTCTCCCTCTTTTCTTTTTTTTTTAACAGGATTTTTAAGCAGACCTCTATTCTAGTCAGTGAGTCAGCCCAGCAGTCTGCTTGTGGTTTAACCCCCCCCGTCCCTGTTCTAAATAAAGTAGTCCACTCTGCTGTGAAGCCACTAGGCTGGGCTCTACCACTGAGGACATGGGAAAGGACGGCTGATTAACTCTACTGCAACATGGCATGCTTATGCATATTTCAATCTCTTTTTAATGTATAATCTGCAGTTGTGTTTTATGGACAGGTGCTGATGATGAAGCACAGCATCAGAGAGACCTCCTTCTGTCACTGATGCTGCTGTTTATCAGAGCCTTTCTGCTGGAAACTGTAGAAGTGATGGTAATGAGACTAGGGCTGCACAAATAATCGAAATTTGATCAACATTGCGATAAGGTTTGCTGCAATTTTCAAATCGCAGGAGGTGCAATATTTTTTAAAATGTGTGTCAAACTACCATTTTAAATGAAATATTGTTGTGTTGCAGAGATGTACTGGCCTACACATCATATACTGCAGACTTATGGAAACATCTTTGTTTGGTTCAGATCCCCGCAAAAATCACACCATAATCGTTTTACTATGTTTTTCAATGAAAATGAGAATAAAGATGTAAAATGCAATGTATTGCAAAACATATCCCAATTGCAATATCGGTCAAAATAATCGCAATTTGATATTCTTTCCAGTTGTGGGGCATAAAACCAAAACAAGGAGCAGAAAGACGCTATAGAGCTCCAAAGAGCTGAGAGAAACTGCAGAGTCGATGTTGGTTCATCACCATGAATGACACTCAAATTCAGCTTTCTCCAAACACAAGCCAAACTATCTGAGCATAAAGTACGTTTTTTTCTAACTTCCAGTTCTGTGTAAAGATAAAGAGGAGGGAAAAAGTTATATTAAGTTATCCTAGCACCGGGTTTACCTCTCCACCTGATGAAAAGGCAGCATAGGATCCCATAGACACATACAGTAAAGTATGGAAACACTTTGGGTTTCACACATTGATAAATTAAAAAGAAAATACTACTAATTTGCGAGGGAAACGTCTTTTCTTTGATATTTGGGTTGCTGGGGAAAAAAAAGTAATAAATAATTCCTGACAATGACTGATATATTTGACTTCAGGACATCTCTGACTACACACATGCTGAAAATTTAACATTTTTACGGCATTAGTTTAAATATTTTCCAAAGTAAAAGTCCCTAGAGGTGCATGATTCAACTTTTTCCCATGGTCTAGTGTTAAAACAGTTGACAAAAATCGCATTGCAATACTTGTGTATCATCCCAGCCCTAATATTTACCATGGCATCTCTGTATTTCTCAGAGGAAAAACAATCCTTCAACCTCAAGATGCACTTAAGCTTCTTGCACACATGAGCGAGCTGTTTTATTTTCATTTTTTGTGCATAATAATACTTATTGCCGTGAAGATGCCTTGGCTACAGTTAGAGCTGTGCATCACTGAACCATTTTACCACAATATCAAGCATCATGCATGAAGAACATCATTTAGTTAGAACATCTCTGTGTGCAGCTCTCATTATCCTGGAGGAGAAACGAGCAGGGCTGCAGCTAACCATTATTCTCATAATGCATTAATCATTTATTTGAACCGGGATTTTTTGAGTCATGCCGGACATATGCAGGGGCGAACGCCATGGCAACCGCAACACACTACGGTGACCTTTCATTAGCCGTCTGCCAGAGTTAGATTAGCTCACATCTGAGGGGCCAATTTCAAAACATGGTGATAAAATTGTGTGAACGGAACAACATTGTACAGCCTGCAAAATGTGTGCACTATTTTGGTATATGCATTATGGAGCTGAAACAATTAGTTATTAACTGACTGGACGATTGACAGAAAATTCATCTGCAACTATTTTGAGAATCAATTAATCGTTGTATATAATTGCAAATTTAAAATATTTTGGACTGTTGGAAAGACAACAGTGTAGTGTATTCTATTTGATTCTTTTCTACTTTGTTCTATACTATGTTTATACTAGATATTTGGACTTTCTGTCCTCTATGCATGTAATGTGTTTCTCTACATTTTATATTCTATTCCCTCTTTCCTCTCCTATTCTACTCTCCGTTCAGACCCTGTACTCCAGCTTTAAAAGGACACGCCCATCTCATTTGCATGCTCGCTGCCGATTGGCCGCTGAGCTGCCAGATGGAATGTGAGCAGGCATGCAGCAGTGTGTGTGTGTGTGTGTGTGTGTGTGTGTGTGTGTGTGTGTGTGAAGGAAAAATACTCTTCTACTGTTTTACTGCGAACTATAGTTGAGTTCACTTCAGCACACACACACACACACGGTAACCTCCTCTCAGTTCAAGTGAAGCCAAACACAGCCAGCCCGCTGCAGCCACACACCACCACATGAAGCCAAATACAGTAGAGAACATTGCCATTTTCTTATCTGTGGCAGCCAGTGTTATAGCATAATGACATGATGTTTTCAGCTCTCACACTATTTCATTTTACACTGCAGAAAAAGCTCCATCTCAACAAGCCATGCAGTCTTTTATTGACTTTTAATGTCTTATTTAAAACCTGTTAGAAAGTCTGCCAATGGCTTTTTTAGGATTAAAAGATTATACCAGTGTTTTTGCATGCTTTAGCCTACTTTACTATAAATTCCTGAGTATTTTACATTACCTTTTGATGTTGCATGTTGTAACATTTCAGATGATTGAATGTAGGGCTGCATGTAACTATTATTTTTATTTTTAATTAATGCGTGTGATAATGTCCGACCAACAGTCCAAAAACCCCAAAGATATTCAGTTTAAAATCATGTGTGATAAGAAAAAGCATCAAATCATATAAAATCAAAATATTTTCAGCTTAATTTTCTGTCGATCGACCGATCGATTAACGGACTAATCGCTGCAGCTCTTCTCTAATAATTTCCCAATTCATAATGTAACATTTACATTTATTGAATGTGTGGTGATCTTTTAGGAAACAATTGACTGTGATATAGGGCTGGGCGATAATTCAATATGATAATTTATCGTCTTTCAATGGAATCCTATTGTGATGAAATCATATATCGAGATATCGTGATACACAATTACATCATCGACATTGATAATAACAAGCACATACTTACTGAAATTTCTCAGCAAATCTGATGTGAAAGGAGAGAATTTTGAAAATTACGATTTTGTTTCTACATCACACTTTACATTATCACTCACTTCAATGCGATTAACAAATGTGTATATATGGAAATATATTTTTTTTCTTTATAACTTCACTTGAAACTGTTTGGTTCATTTTGCACTAGAATTAAATGAGAAAATACTCCTTACTTTTCATTTGTCAAGTATTTAATTCACACAGGAGTATACAAAAATATGCTTTACAATGTGGTTATTTCATATAGACTATTTATTTATTGAACTACCTGAAAACATAGCAAAGCTAAACATAGGCTAAGACCTGCATAACACTTTTGTCTTATAAGTAGAACTGATATTGATTTATAGAAATTTGCCTTTAGGTCCTGTTTCCTGCAAACTCTGGTCCCACTGTTTACATTTCCAGCTAAGTACGTACATGTAGAGCAGTGTGTATGATATGCCGAAAATGAAGCTGTTGCTAAAAACTGTGGCTAAGACAGTAGTGATGCAGCAAGATGTAATCACAGTGTGAAAATACATTCACGTAGAGAGGAAGTGTGTCTAACATGACGGAGCGTTTCCTGCAGCCTGGCGTGAGATGCCTCAAGGTGTAGTCAAGTCATAGTACCTGCTAGTATATCCACAGTAACAGTCATTTATGACAATCGATGAGGAACAAGTTAACATGAATGCAGATGCTTTATTAGATCGATGTGTAGGGATAGAGCATAATAAATAGCAGCCAAACAAATGGAAAACCAAGATGTACTAACAACTGAAATAAGCAGAACCAGAGCCACTACAGTTGGCTCGAGAAGTCTGAATTTGAGACTACAGTGTATTTCCCTTTGGCTTTTACATGATGTTCTGGGGAGTTTACGACGGTTTCCACTGCAGTAGTCATGCCATAATGACATACAATTTTTGGCCTGGCTCTCCCAGTCCAGTTTATCCGCGTGCTTTCCTTCATCACTGTATGAGGGATAGTAAATATTCTTCACATGCAGACCAACGTTGGTCACCTGAACCAGTCCAAATGACAGGAGAGGAGGGAGATATGTTGAGACAACACTGTTAATTACAGGCAAAACAGAGTCGCTCTGTGCTTTTATAATTACTCCTTGGTCGCGTCTGTCTTTCCCAGCTCTTTCTCTGTGTGGTTTACCTCTCAGCCCCCATCCCCCCCTAATGACACACCACCACTGAAGCTATAAAAACCTGTCAACTGCTTTTTAACACGGCTCTTCCTCCCTAATGTGAATCTTTTCCCAGCAGAGAGGGTTCAGGTAATGAAAGGTCCAGACCTCTGCTCCTCTGTTCACACTGACTGACTGCAGCTGTTCCTTCTCTAGCCTCATTAAGCTTCCTGTCCTAATAGCAACAACAACAGCCTCCACTGTGTGTGCTTTACGAGCCGAATAATGAAACGGTTACAAAAAGTCAGATAGTGGAAAGTCAAATGAACTCTAACATTTGATCTGATGAATGTCAGGTGGTGCAGGTGTGATGCAGGTTAGCATCAATTCAATGGTCCACTGAGCGTTGACCTTTTCTCCAATCAATCCATTGCTAGGAGGAAATAATATCGTATTATCTGCATACACAATTAGGCTGATATTCTCAGTCTAACACTGCCACAGCAACAATTTGATGTTGTAAATGCATGCAATTCCATTTCCGTGTTATAATATTATACTATTTTTTTATAGCTGTTATAGCTTTGAATTGCAACGTCCTCGGTTTGAATCCGAGAATCATTTCCCTTCTCTCTCCCCTCATTTTCCTGTCGTCTCTCTACCGTCTATAAAATTAGGGGTGGGAAAAAAAATCGACGCAGCATAGTATCGCAGTATTTTGCATGGCAATATTGTATTGGTACACGGACGTCAAGTATCAATCTTTTTATTATGTAACCTCTTAACAATCCAACGCTATTCTGTGATTCAGAGGTTGTAGTGGGCTCAGTCTTAAAGCTAGAGTGAAGATACTGGTATCACATGAAACTATAACCTCAAGATATGTGAATGAAAACTCTGAGATGAACAGAGTGAAAACAGTATGTTAATAGATAAAACAGATGTTGACAAACTGCATAATTTGCAGTTGAAAAAATGTAATAAATCACAATATATCTTATTGCAAAATGTTTAAAATCGCAACAAGATCGTATCGCGACTTAAGTATCGTAATAATATTGTATCGTATGGCCTCTAGTGGTTCACACCCCTACATAAAATGCTTCGAAATATAAACTGGATGAAGATTCACTTTTTCTTCTTGATAAATTATTTTTTCTATTCTTTATTTGCGAGACCTCCTTATTGAACAGGTTGTACATAGCGGTGTGACAGACGAATGACTGCAGAGGAGGACTTTGTTGCTGAAGTCATGACGAATGTTGGGAACTTCTGATCATTTTAATGATTACTTTTGGCCTCAGCATGACAACACATGGTTTGATTTAGTTAAGAGAGATTCCAAAACATAAACTGTAACGACAACCTCCATCATCCATCCTTAGTGAAAGCCTTCTATCCCGTCTGAAATCCATGCATCCAATCCAGGTTTTGTGCCTTCAGGGTTTGACCGCATGGATAAGAGTGACAATTAGCAGGATTCCTAATTGACATATTTATTAAAGTGAAACAGGAGAGATATCAATGGAACCATCTGTACATGCCTGAGAGGAGGAGATCTTATCAGCCAGAATAGCTGAACATGTCAAGTGTAAGAAAAACATCTGCCATGGGTACATCATCATCATCATGCCAGGTGATGGATGAGAGAAAGATTAGCCTCAGAGAGGGCTGTGCTAGTAGTAGGTGAGAGCTGTGTCACAGGTGTGCTGGATACAAAACTGTAGTCAAGTACTGTAAATGTAGCTCGATATAATTTCATGGTAATTAGGTGATAATTAGCAAGTAACCTATTAAATAATATTTATAATAAAGCAATTTTCGATAAATTTTGAGGTAAATATTGGGGTAATTTGGCGGTAATTCCAAAGAAATTTTAAAATAGGTGACTTAATTATCAACTAATTTCCATGAAATTTGTGGACCTGTAAAATGAAGTGTTACCGATATAAATTAAAGGGCCACTGATGGAACTATATAGTAAAATGTCAGCTAGTAGAGAGCAGCATAAAGTGTAATGCAGCTACTTGAGCTAATTTTAGCTCATACTAAATTGTTTCAATTATGAACCTTCCTCTGCTTCTTCTCTCTGCATTCACCCACATGTCTCCATATGTGGCCCAGGTTAAAAGTGGCCTATATTCCCTTATGGAGCAGAGTTAAAGGGGCAGTGTCGGGGTTATTTAAAGGGATATTGTTTCAACATTTAGTGCAGCAGGAGAACAAGGCTGCTCTGTCAGTATTACTTTTTGTGGGTGCGTTTGTTTATGAATGAGCGAGCATTCACTTGTGGGTGACGGAGCGAGTGACTGCAGGATTACTGAGTGTATGCACACACCTTGTTGAGCACTTGCTTTATCCTGCAGTGAGCTCTGTTGAGCTTTTAGAAATATTGATTCCTTGACTGGCTGTCAGCCCCGCTAACTTCTGTGGCAAATATTTTGCGTTTCCTGTGACTGCAAAATGTTCGGTTTGCATTAGCAGTAACAGGAACAGAGCGTTCTTTAATGTTTTCAGTTTGTTTCCTGCTACGATGAATCAAAATGTCCAGTGTGAAAAACGCATTTTATGCCCCCATATCCCAAACATCCCTCCAGCTCACTGCAAACTCACACACACAGTTTCAACACATGAGTTCTTCATGTGTCATGTGTTTCTGTTATTTTACCCACCATCTGTACAGTCTGTCTACCCTCTGTGTGTGTGTGTGTGTGTGTGTGTATGTTTACTCCACATGGTTTCATTAGACAGCTGCATGTGTCCCAGACGTTCACCACAGAACACGCTTGACCTCCTAAACACACTCACACACCATGAGATAATGCATGTGTGAGGGTGTGAATGTCACCTAAAGTTGACTTGTTTGACGTATTTAAAGAATATTGTAGATCCGATACACATCAACAGTGATTCCCATGACTCATACCTACAGTATAGTCCTGTACAAACCTTTGACTTGGCCTGTTTACTCTCTTTCATCCCTACACCTCTCTTCCTCTTCCCCACCCTCACTCTACTCTTTTCAACTGCAGTGACACTACTACCAGCATTGAAGCTTGTAGTAGTGTCATTAAGCCAAATATATAGAATTTAAAGCTGACTATTACCTATCAAAATTCACACGATTCAACTGTTATCAGGCCATTAAATAGGTGTTATCAATCACCATAAGCACCTTAGATGTGGGTCATTAGGGGCCTACTATGCCTACTACATTGTAAAAGTGAAAGCGAAACTTAAAAGCAATGGCTTCTTTAGGTTTAGGCAACAAAACTACAACTTCTTTAGATTTAGGCAACAAAACTACAACTTCTTTAAGTTTAGGCAACAAAACTACAACTTCTTTAGGTTTAGGCAACAAAAGCACAAACATTGAGTTTTGGCTTAAAATAACTAAGTTTCAAAAGTGAAAGTGAAACTTTCCATCGCCCCCGACCTCTGCCCTATAGTTCAACGCTGTCTATACTACAGCGCCTGACTTCTGCTTCTGCTCCTGTCATAATTACAGTCGCTTGAGGACGCTGTCGTCTTCTTTTATACCTTCTTTCGTTGATCTACCATGTGAATAGATAATAAAACCTAATATTGAGTGTAGTAGCCCCCTATTGACCCACATCTATGGTGCGACGATAACGCCTATTTAATGGCCTGATAACAGTGTAATTGGTGAACTATGCACTAAACCATTTGCCCTCTTGGCCTAATAAAGTCTAAACTAAACATTTATAATGTTTTATGCAAGTGCTGGTGCTAGGTAGGAAGCGTGCAAATTCCTCCATTGTTGATATTAAAAAATAGTGAAGTCAGCTCTATATTTATGATCCCAGCAGTTGTGTCTTTATTGTCGTTACTGGGCTGATTTAATCTGCTGTGACACTTCTGGCAGCTTTTGAAGAAGAGTTAAAGCTAATTTCCTGGAATAAAACATGCAAATCTATTTTTGTATTTGTTGTTAATTAAATCGTTATTTCTGTTGCTGTGTCTGTCTGAGAAGCCTCCAAGCAGAGTTTACTTGTGTATTCAATTGGTTCCAACCAATCCATCTGTGTGTGTGTACGTGCTTTTGTACTGCATTGTGCATGTTTGCTCAAGACCAGGGTGACTCATATTGTATGTGTATGTGTGTTAAGACCAGTGAAATCAGAGCACCATGCTGTCCCAGGCTCCCAGAACATCATCTCTCAGCTCAGTGACTCATCTCATCCACACTGAGGATGAATCTATCAATGCTGTTTCCCATTGACTGGCTCGTCATGCCATCAACACAGTCTGGACTGTCTGACTGGTGGTTTCTGACTCAGACAGATTTGAAAGAGAGAGTCAGTTGATTAGTTGATAGACAGAAAATTAATCTGGATTCATTCTGATAATCGCTTGAGTCATTTTATAAGCATTTTTTTTCTTGTTCCAGCATCTCCAGGGGGAAGATTTGCTGCTTTTCTTTGTTTCATACCATTGTAAACTGAATATGAGTCAATCTGAAGAAGTCCCTTTGGACTTTACAGACAGAGTATCTTTTTCCAGGTCTGAAGAATGAATATACACAGTCATCAGTCTTGCAGAAACCTGAATTTATCACTCACATTGATAGATTATCATTCCACAAATGCTAACTGTACTCATGTATCTCCAGCTTTTCTTGAGCTAAGAAAAACAGCCCTGTTGTCAGCTTTGTGTGAGAAGGATTTTTTTTCAAATAATTCAATGAGTTTTAAATGCTTTATTTAGCTTAAGAAATAGGAAATTGTCTCACCCACAAAGGTAAAACTGAAAAATTCAAAGAGACACATGAAAAGTACCACAATGACTTTTCTTTGATGCCATGGAAAACTGTTATTTCACTGAATAAAATACTATTTCTGTCTCCTTGTTTTCCAGCCTTTCTCAGGTGACCAGATGGACGACTTCAGCAGCGAATTATTCAGCAGTTTCTTTGACGACCATCTATTAGAGCGGCCCCTTCTGGCAGACAGACCTTCACCTCTGCACATGGACATGGAGGACAGCAGCCCAGGTCTTTTATTATGAAAAGTTCATTATTAAAGGAGTATACATGCCACTTTCCTCACAATGGAAGAATTGTACAGATGCAAACGCACCAGGGGTTGGATCACAGTGCTCGTTCCTTCCAATAACAGTTATTGCCAATGTAACGATAACAATCTCACAGCAGGTAAATGTTGGTTGGTGGAACCCTTCCCAGTCACCAACCACTGTGCTTTTAGGCCCAAAAATACCAAAGTTTCCCTCTCCGTAACTAATAGTCACTTTTGGACGACCTCGTTTACCCGGATAACCTCCAGCCAGTTGTTCCATTCAGCAGCCAACGTCTGCAGAAAAGACCCCGATCGTATTATTTGGTTGGATTGAAAAGTCAAAACTCTGGCTCCCCAAACAGGTCAAATTCCACCATATGAGAGCCAGCTTCTTTTGCCAAAGTTTGTGTCTTCCAAAACTCCTGCTGCTTAACCAGACGGAAACACGCAGGACTTCTACCCCTCACCTAGCAGGTGCTGGGTCTGTGAAGAAGAGGCACCAAGTTGTTGGTTCAGGCTACAACTGGCTGAGCTACTAGGTTGACACTCACTTGCAAACTAAGCTGCACAAACAGGCCTTGGTACTCAGAGTTACTGTAATGTTGGTTCTTTCAGTCTGTTGAAGCTGTCAGATGGATCAGCCTTGCAGCTATACATGTCACACGCATCACTTGAGACAAGTCAAGTCCCTGTCAGGCGTTGCCATGGTCACTAAGACTTCAACAAAATGATTGGAGAAAGGGATAAAAAACATTTTTATGTTTTAGGAGATGATAAATTACATTTTCTAGCATGTCTGAATAAAGCTGTGAGGAACATTTACATAACGTACACCTCTGGATGTCTGAATAACAAAAAGACACTTAAAGCTACTACTACTACTTTCATTTTGTGTTGATTTTGGCGGTCCCTGTGGACAAAAGCGTGGAGGCCCACGCTGGAGTCTGAGCTGAAAGAGTTTCTGGTGAACCTGCATGATTTCGTCGGAATCGGACCCGGTGGCACCGATGACGAGCATTAAGAATAACGATATAGAAACAGCCAATCTTCTTGCTGATGGTCTCTTTCACTTATGTAGCTCATATAAAGGCATCAAATTGAGACTGTTTCCTAATCAGTTAAAGGTTCCTCATAGTAACTTTAAACAGATTGATGAAGACATCAATGTTTCCATGACTGAAAAGAGCTTTTGAATCTCACAGATATTCAAGCAGAGCACAGCTACTCTCTAAGCGAAGACTCCGCCCCCCAGAGCCCGGCCCTGTCAATCAAAATGGACCACGAGTCTGGTAGGTCATGCTTTAAATTAAAACAATCTCATCATGCTACCTGGGAACATGCACACCATGCTGCTGATGTTTAGTCTGCTTCTTTATCATGCTGCCTGTCCCCCCCGGTTATCTGGTATGATGTAATGCTTAACATGCAGTTTAACCCCGTCTGTCAAATAGTATACTCTCTGATTGGTTGAAACCGCCATCTGTCATATAATGTGTGACGATTGGCTTAATCTGTTAACTATTATATTTTATGTAAGAGGTGCATGTAGGAGCAAGTGTCGACTGCAGCGCCGTATCAAAAATTTTGCATAATTCTTTATGACTCATCTTCCTCATTATCTCCTCCTGTCTGTCTCTGTCTGTACCTGTCTGTCTCACTCTGTCTGTCTGTCTGCATGCTGTCTGCTCTCCGTTTGTCCCGGGGATCCTGCTGTCTGAGCAGCAGGATCCCAGTCTGAGCAGTTTTCCTCCAGCTAAGCCCTGCCCACCTAACACACACACACACACGCACACACATGGACTCACACAACGCTATGACAAGCATATGGTTTTGAGTCTGCAGCTTTAGCCGAAGCCAGCGGAAACTCTCTTTCTCTCTTCTGTCTGTCAGGTTATCTCTCTCTCTCTCTCTCTCTCTCCCTCTCTCTCCTGTTTTCTATCTTTCTCTCTTTCTCCTTTAATCCAATTAAATCCACTTTATTGATATGGATATCAGATTACCTGGGCTGCCAAAATACCACATTGAGCACAAAAAAAAGTCTTAAAAACACACATCTAAAAGCTAACGGCAGACTAAATACATTGAAAAATGTATTAAAAAAACGTTAGTTAGAATGTAAATGTGCACTCTTGCCAAAGCAAACAGGATTTCCACAAAAAAACTAAAATGACACATTAAACCACTAACCATTAACATAATAGATTACCTCATCAAACAAAACGTTTCGACAGCTTTGATTTCAAGGTAGTTTATATGCACTTTTCTCCTTCATTGCCTCCATCTGTAGCTGCATAACTGTCGTCTCAAGCTCACATGTGGAACACACACACACACACACACATATCGTATGTATTTAAATCTATTCCAGCCTATTTGATACTGAACTTAATCCAAAAATGCATTTCACAACCTGCATCTGCTCCAGAAAGCCTGACTAAAAGCTCACTTATACTTTCCACCCATGTTACATCTCTACTTTGGTTTCATGAGCTTCATTTATTTCACATTTGAGAGAGGTGAAAAGTTTTAAAGAGAAGTTAAGGATACACTTCTGTCATGATAACATTTTCTAATTGAAGATTGATACAAAACAGATACACAGTGAATATATAGTTGTTAATCTACTTTACTGGTATATAGAGATTTTTTTAAGCATCATAAGGTCTCTAGTAGGCTTGAATAGACCCGGAAATATGTTCACATTGAAGCACTTCCGATTCTCTCGTCTGGAAGTCAATGGGTTTTTAGTTAGATGTTAGATGAAATAAGGTGTGGTTAACACAAGATTTTAACGTTTTGTTGTACGATATAAAATACATCCGTAAATATCCCACTCGTGAACTTTGAAGCTTTTATGTGGCTAAATGAGACTACTAAACGTCATCACGCCGACTCGTCCGCCTTTACAGCCTCGTTGTCTATATTCAAGCTCATGTGACCGTGGTGTAATTTGTTTATAGCCTAACGTTAGCTTTCTACTTCTGGCGATTGCATTCACGCTTCAAAAATCATAAAAGTTGTGTTCATTTGTGAAGATTATCTTGCTGAACAAAACGTGTAAGTATCATAAACGTGTGTTTGCCACAGAGCTTATTTTCTGCAATAATCCAAAACTCAATGGAAAAATCCCATTGGCTTTCTGTCGAGGGGACCCAGGGCGATGCTAACTTCTTGGTTGTCCTACAATAATACGTCATACCTGGAGCGCTCTATTATCCTGTGATTTAATTATTATGACTTCCTGGGAAGATATCACCCTTTTCCCCAGATCTCTCGCCATAAATTAAGATTTTTAGATTAAGATCTTAAACTAATAAAAGCAGATATTTAATCAACAAATTGGATTTATTCTCATTTTTGTTTATTCTTTCATACTTGTTCGATTTTGTGTCAACATTTCTTCGTATCTTCTGCGCTTGACGCTCCACCTGTTGAATGCTGCTCTGCTCTCTGATTTGAGGATGTTTTCATTTCCAGATTTAGCACTCTGCTTTGTTCGCATTTCCTGTGAAACAGCTGGACTGTTAGCTGCCATTTTGGCATGAAATGTATTCTGACAAAGACCGCTGCAGCTGAGAGATTGAACCAGTCACACAGTATTACCGTAATGATTACATTTCAAGGTTGGACCTGGAAGTATTAGCTAAGATAGTTGGGTCGCACCTAGGGCTGACCCGAATGCATCGAAGCTTCGACCGTTGCCATGGTAATCAACCTCCAAATCAGCATTCTAATGCTTCGTTTTGTAGTATGTAATAATAATGTATAAATCCCCAAATAGCCCATGAAATAAGGAATTATCCAACAACATTATTCATTATTCATATTCAACGTTAATTAATATTATTATTGTTATTATTCTCAGACAGATATCACTGTTTGTTGTGTGTAGAGGTGCATGTGTGTACAGTAGTGTGGCAGTGGCACTGGAAAAGGTGGAGATGGAGACAGACAGACAGAAATTCATGTCATTTTGTCAACGCCGTGCCTCGAAGCTTCCAATACCTTCGAATATTTCTCAAAAAATGGTATTGGAAACAGCCCTAGTCGCACCATTAATGAGGTTTGGAGAACTTTCAGTACATGTACGATATATGCTAACAGCACATATGCTGTTAAAAGTCAGCAGGTTCTGGCAAGAATTGCCCATAAATAGTGGGATCTCAGTTTGGTATTCAACCCTAATCTCCAGTGGAACATCGTGTAGGCTTGAGAAGAACAGCCTGTCAGAGGATCCTTGTGCACTTTGTACATTTTGTGCATTTTCATGGATCTTTTCTCAGCATCCAGTCAGAGCAGCTCAATAGGAGCAGCTGTTTGTTTTGTCTTGATGAGTCAGGTTCATTAGCCACCTGGGGATGTCAGAAGTTGTTGACCTTTTAAGTTTGGTCTGAATGGAGGAATTTGTGGATTTGTTCTCTTGTACAACAACAACGTCTCACCTTCTCTCTCTCTCCGTCTCTCAGCCTGTGGTCTCAGTTCTCGCTGCTCTCATCCAGCCAAGGAGACGCTGTGTGTTTTACTGCAGCTTCCTACCGCGCTGCTCCATCTATTGGGTTTAATACTCCTGCCGTCCCGCTGAGATCAAACACGGTCGCCACCTCTCCTCCGTTAACCCCCTGCGTCTGCCAGGAGCCTTTGGTCATTAGCCATCACTCTATGATAGGATGTCTTACCTGGGTTTATAGCCACACAGGCAGACTGTCTTTTATTAACAGCCTCCAATAAAGTAGTGAGGGGGAGAGGATCAGGTTCTACTCTATTACTTTCATCCACAGCATCTTTTACATTTACTTAACAAAGGACCAGAATACAAATATGTGTCCTCTTCAATAGAAAATTCTTCTTGTTGCACCTGTGTTAGCTTATGGAAAACTACTCTGTCAGCTCCAATCCATATAATGACATGGAAATTATTCTTTAGTGAGTACACCTCATAGTGTTATATTCATGAAGAGCTGCTCTGGTAATGTCAAGGACAAAGAACAAAAGACACAAAGAAAACAACAGAATTATGAACAAAAGAAATATTCTTCCAAACTTCCCCCCCAACACAAACGTACAGGACAACCTTCCTATACAGCTTCTGGTATTCATTAAAAAATGGTGGTGGAGGGCTTCCAATCAGGTCCTGGCTTAACAAGGGCAGCAGGCTTAACGAGGCTCAGACTAGCAGCAGGACCGGCCTCATTAGGAGAGGATGTGGGGAATATCCACCCCAAAACTCAATTCACATTTTACTCAAAACTTATTTTAATATGTAATCAGTGACTTTCCTGAAAGATGCTGATCAGTGCTCAGGATGCTGAAGTGGTTTTGTCGGGGTCGACATTTTGGTCCAGATAACGATATCTTGACAACTGGTAGCGAGGACGCCATGAGAGTAGTTGATGACGTGCCTCAGCTGCTTGCTTATTAAATCATATTCTGATTTTATTAGCTGCAGCTGTGTTTTCCTAATGTGATACATGTCCCTCAAGCAAATTCAACATGTTACACACTTGTAACAGTTTCCATCACTGTATTTGAATTCTGGTTAGTTTTGGAGTCAGTAGATTGAAAAGGTTTATAGCCTGCCTACCTGTTAATCAACAGAACAAAAACTATTTTGATAATTGATTAATCGCTCATGTAAATAGTCAAGCAAAAAAATGTTAAACGTTCCTTAGTTGCAGCTTCTCAAATGTGAGGATTTGCTGCTTTTCTCTGTTTTATATGATTGTAAGCTGAATATATTTGTAGAGCTGCAACGATTAATCGATTAATTGTCAACTGTCTCTGATTCCAGCTTCTTAAATGTGAATATTTTCTGGTTTCTTTACTCCTCTATGACAGCAAACTGTCAATATCTTTGCGTTGTGGACCAAACAAGACATTTGAGGACGTCATCTCGGGCTTTGGGAAACACTGATCGACATTTTTCACCATTTTCTGACATTTTATTGACCAAACAACTAATCGATTAATCGAGAAAATAAACGACAATGAGAATAATCGTTAGTCGCAGCCCTATATATTTGAGTTGTGGACTGTAGATTGGACAAAACAAGACATTTGAAGACGTAGCCGAAGGCTTTAGGAAATTAGAATTGTCATTTTTCACTATTTTCTGACATTTCATAGACCAAATTAATCACGGTACACTTATGTACTACCTACTGATCCAGGAACTGAGCTGAAACAAACACCACAAATGGTAATGAAGTCCTAATCCAACGGGCTAATGGGCAGATTGCAATGATGTTTACCGACTCTTTTGATTTGAACAGTATTTTTGCCCATTGTGCCACAGATTGCAGTATTGACTAGATGTTTGTCTGAGACAGCAGAAAGAAGGGATTAGTTTTTAGGATGGACTCTCTCTGAGCTGATCCCCGCCGTAGTGATGGACAGGATAAAGCTCACTCACCTCCGTCCCCCTCTGCTTCCACCCAGCACACTCAGCTTGTAAACTTCAGAGCATTTTACCAGCAGACATGTTGCTAGGAAACCAGGAGGTGATTAAAATGACACACACACACACACACACACACACACACAGCAGCAGCGGCGCTTGTCTTATTAAACTGCTACTGCTCTCTTTCCATACACCATGGGAGCTTTTTGGCTGTGTGTGTGTTGTGACAAACATCAAAGTGTCTAATATCTTATTCTAAAGTAAAAAATGCTGACTCAATGAAAAACACACCTCCTTCTCTATTTGCCTCTAAATATTTATGGTTTCTTTTCAATTTAAAGTTTAATGTAAAGCTTTCATATAGACTGTTTGGTGGACTTTTTCCTAACGAGGTTGCCTTCTATCAGTGCCTAATCAGCTCTCACCTTGGAAAGGGCCTTAATTGAAAGCATACATAGTTAACCTTCAACTCTAGTACACCCATCAGTATAAACTCTTTCTGTGTGGACAAGCAGTGTCCAAATAATTTGTATTTTGCGCATACAAACACCGTAGCAACATGTCCACAATCAGAAGTTGGACAGTACTGTATGTACGACTGATTTAATGAGACACAAATAAGACAGAAGTGCTAATAAACAGTATGTTACTGCAGCTTTTTTTTACCGTTGATGTGTGGGGCAGCCATCTTGGATTCTGAGGTCGGGGTCGGTGAGGTTCGTCCGACTTTCCGAGTCGGAAATCCGACTTCAGGGAGCGTTCCAGTTGAAATTTCCGACTGGGAACTCGGAAATTCAGACTTTAGTAGTACAGGCTTTCTGTTATAAATTAAAAGTCCCAAAAACAATCCGAGATTTTTTCATATTTATCAAAGCTCACCCAGAGACACTAGAAGGCATTAAACACCTGTCCTCACAGGCTGACTTGTACCTCTTCTCATGACGAGTAAACTGATCTTCTGATGTGTAAAATGGGTGGAATGCTCCTTTAAACCATTTTGGAAAAGTCGGCAGGACAGAAATGTCTAAATATATTTGTTAATTTGGGCCAGTTATATTGAGTTTATCCCTGATATTTGCCCTTATTATGTGATGATTTGATGGTGTTCATGCATTGTCACTGATGAATTGTGATGATGTTTGTGAGCTTTGGGTCGTCAGAGGTCATTTGTCTGGTGCAGACAGGGAGGCACTTGTGTCCCTAAAAATACTCTCTGCAGCTCACAGTAGACTAAACTCTGGCGTACCTGTGAGATGCACATAATACATATATCTTCATTGTGTTTTGGGGAACCTCCTTTAAAATTGCACTCCATCCTCATCGTTGGGCCACTCAATTATGCATATTTTCCACCGTGTTTAAAGGCAGCAACAGTTTTTCTTTTCTCAGGAAGGCCACTGAAGACGAGTTGTCGGTTCAGCCCATCTTTTATTTCAGGGTAGAAACACACGTTGGAGACAAATTATGCACCACAGTTGCCAGAGAGACGTCGTCCAGCAGTCTGTAATCACCAGTTTTCGTCAGGAAGTGCTCAAATGTTTTGGGGAAGCTCTTTAAAAGTGTGATTTATAAGCCACCAGTTACTTCCCGTTGGAAGACCTCCCTGAAGAGGAATATAGTTAGGTTTACTTTTTTAAATTGCTCCGAAAATTGAAGTTCATTCGTTCTATTTATACGTTTATTACTGACCTTGGAAATAATAGTTTGACAAAAACCAAAGGCAGTTCTACCATCAAACCTTGTGTCCACTGAATAAAAAATGGACAACTATGATGTTTGAGAGGTATTTTAAATACATTTATTCAGCAAGAACCTACAAAATACTACAGTTGCCGCCAAATTGCCACTTGGGTTGAGAACAAAAATGTCTTAATAAATGTTGATGTTTTGTTTTTCCCCTCAGAATTTGAATGGAGCTTCAGTCAGGACCTGTCGGCCATCTTGGTGAAACAGGAGGAGCCTGACGTGGGTCAAAGGTTAGATCCTCAGCCTCTGGAAGGCCCGCCTCTCATATTAAGCCCTGCCCCCCCACACAGGTCGCCATGGAGACACACGGTTAGCATCCATCAGACACGCTGAGACGCTACAAATGTTATTGTTGTTGACTGGTTACTTCATTAGCGGTATTGTTGTTCATGTGTTTGTGCAGGAGCCCAGTCCAGACAGTGTGAAGCCAGTCGCCATAAAAGATGAACCCAGAGAGGTCGGACAGTACCTCAGCCTGCCCAGCGGTACACAAACACATCACTATTCAGTTCACAAATGATTGCAATTTTTGTCCAAGAAGTTGTTTCAGTGGTCAAAGAAAATGTCTCACCGGCCTCCTCTCCTTCCAGACGATGCCCTCCAGCTCCCGCCCACCCCTCCCAGCAGTAACCACGGCGACAGCGACGGCTCCCTCCCTCCCTCCTCCCCGCACCTCCCTCTGCCACCGTCTTCCCCTCAACCACAGCAGAGGCCAGGAGGTCGCGCCTCCTCCTCTTCCTCCTCCTCCTCCTCTTCCACGGCCATCTCTTCTTCACCTCTCCTCACTGCACCACATGTGAGTAACTCCTCAATCTTTCCGTCCATCTTTCCCCCCCCATACTGATTCAATACAAATAGTTGAATGAACTATAAATAATGTATAGTGAGGTCTGGCCATTGCCTGTCTGATTCAGCAGCTTTTCTGAATCACACTCGTTTGAATGCCACAATATAATGTCTCATGACCACATGTTCAACGTCAGCAGAATTGTTTGAATTGGTAATGACGCATCTGAACCGCTGTGAAATCACAGCACGGAGTCGCCGTGATGTTCAGTATTGTTCAAAGGAAAAGCTGCTGAGTCAGATGCTTGCAGGCTTTATTTTTAACATAAATTGTTGATAATGGTTGTAAATATTAGAGGTAGACCGATCAATCGGTTTGGCTGATTAATCGGCGCCGACAGCATGTTTTACAAACTATCATTATCAGCAGAACGGGGCTCTGATAGCGGGCGATGGCTGCACAACCTCCACCGGTAACATGGGGACGTACATCACCGTTTTGCATGGAGGCTTCATACACAAAGTCAAGGTAGAGGGGGAGAAAAAAATGTATCTCTCAAATATATAACGCAGCACTATCAGCTCTTTGTCCACGATACAGGACAGGCAGACGGGGAGGAAAAGAAATCATTCAACTTTAACTTGCTTACTGTACCAATGTGGCGTTAATCCACCAAATCACACTTCAGGATGTTCTCTTACAAATTATTAAATTCAGAGTGACAAAAAACTGATTTATTAAAAACGGCGTCTGCAAAAGTAGCCGACTAGGCTGCTGCAGAAGTAAAGAAGTTATCGGCCAATTAATCGGCTTTTTCATGCTCCAAACTATCATTATTATATCGGCTTTTAAAAATCCGATAAGGGTGGACCTCTAGTAAATATATTGATGAAGTGCTCCTTTGCTTCGCCGTGCAGAAGCTGCAGGGTTCAGGACCCCTCTTGCTGACAGAAGAAGAGAAGAGGACCTTGGTTGCAGAGGGTTACCCGGTACCTAACAAACTTCCTCTCACAAAGAGTGAGGAGAAGGCACTGAAGAGGGTCCGACGGAAGATTAAAAATAAGGTAAACACGTAAACCTTTCATTGTGTTTTGTGATCGGAACATCTGACTCACCAAAAAACTCAGCTACTGACTTCTATTGTGAGACAAGAAGTCAAAACCTTATATACTTTACACTCTGTTTTACAAACTGTTACACCTCTGTGTATATATATACAGCTCTATACATTCCTGTTTCAACCTCTGTATACATATATTACTTCTCATCATGCATATACATACTACATCCTGTTTACATTCAGTTTGCCCATCTGGAATACTGTCATCAACTAAATTACACATTTACATTTATATTACTATTTTATATTTACTTGTGTTTATATTTGTTTTAACTGCACTATTTTATGCCTTAGATTATCATTTTGTTTTTACATTTACTTGTGTGATTTCCCCTTTTATTTATAGATATTTTATGAGCATTGCTGAAGGAATCTGAGACCAAAGATTTTCATTGCCAATGACAAATAAAGAACCTTGAAAATGACGCTGAAACAGAAATATAATTGATGAACAACAAGTATTTGGCTGCAAATCAGCTACGTCTTTAAAAAAGTCTTTGCATCTTGCTGATGTTTGTCTGTTTTTCTTTGCAGATCTCAGCTCAGGAGAGTCGGAGGAAGAAGAAAGAGTACGTGGAATGTCTGGAGAAAAAGTAAGGCTTGGAAAAAATCTTTGTCCCCATGTTTCCATTCCTTTTCCACTCCTTTTTAGTTTACCTTTGTATCTGGCTGTCTTTTTTCCCTTTTTTTCCCTCATTATAGTCCCCTCAAATGGTATTAAATACACTATATTACAGTATATATACACAGTATAAACCAGCCAGAAACAACTGAATAAAATTCTTGAATTTATTGAACAGATTCTACAACAACTTTATCCCGCTGTTATTGGCATAGTGACAACATATTAAAGGGTAAAGATGGTGTTATTCTATAGTTTTCTTACTGTCAACAAATCCTGTGAAAAGACCAAATGGAAGTTTCTTATCAAAATGCTCAGCAAACTCCAAAATCGGCATCATTTCCCTTTGACATTTCTCAGCGAAGCAGATTTCTTCTCATTGAATCTGAGCTAAATGATGGAATAAGTGTTGCACTGATGAGTTATTACTGTTATTTCAACCAGTTTCACGCCAGTCCAACTGAGCGGCTCCACAGCAGCGTCTAAGCAATGAATGAGTAGCTTTTTCTTCCTCTTCTCCGAGCTGTCTAACAATGTATTTAAGAGTGTTGCATTTGGTCCAGAAAGCAGCCGTGTTGGCCAGTGAGGTTTCCCCCCGGTGTCGAATCTAACCAAAGGCCTTTTTTGACATTATTGTGTGCTTTTTATGTGCACAGAAAAAACATGAAAAATGCAACTGACAGAGAGAGAAAAGATAAATGTGTGTAATGCTAAAGTGAACCTGGCAGTAGGCAGTTTTGGTATTTAGAGCTGAGTGTGGTAACGGACACACGAGCTCTGCAGGGGGATTAAGCTGTTAGGATGTATTTCATCACTAAAAATTACCAGAAAAACTCCTTCCTCTCTTCTTTCCTTTGTTATTCCATCCGTTCCCGGCTATGGCAGCACTCCAGTAACCTGCTGAACACATGGGTCAGATTCCCTGACAGGGAGAGGGGAAGAGAGGTGAAGATGTGGGCTCGCCTTTACGACACTTTCATAGCAGAAAGTACCCAGACACGTTCATACAGGTGGTGACAAATTAATCCCGTTAGAGTAACTGAATCAACACTTTGACAACAGAGAAGAAAGAGGAGGTGTGTTAAATCAGAAATCCTACTCTTTCTTTGTGTTTGTTTCTTTTTTTGGGGGCCTGAGGACAGGATTATTAAAGGATCCCTGCAGAAAGAAAACAGCAGGACAACCTGCTGAAAGGAATGTGTATGAATGAGCCGTATTCAAACTGAGCACAGGAGGAGATCAGGAGGATTATGAGTAACACAGTAGAGGATTAACAAGATGTTTAGTTGATATTAGACATAGGATTACGGAAGAGAGAAGAGGGGATGGTTGGGAGTAGGGCTGTGTATTGGCAAGAATCAGTCGATACATATCATGATACAGAGGTTACGATTCAATATATTGCGATATCAAAAAACATAATATCGCAATACTCAATATTTTTGATATTTTCTTCCACCCCTAGTTGGGAAGAGAACATCCTGCACATCCATTTGTGTGCAAAATACGATCTATAGGCGAGTTTCACAGCAAAAACAATTGTTTTTAAGGATATTGTGCAATGAAAAAAGATGGCACCACATTTTTCAAGTAAATAGATGGTTCAGCTTCAGGTTCACACTTTGCACATTGATTAAATCAGCTTTGATTAGTGATATTATTTCTGATCAGAATAAAAGATCAGTAGGGCTGCCCCCTCTTAATCGACGAATCGGTTGTTTTGGTCTTAGTCGACTAAGATTTCTTTAGTCGATTAGTCATTTTTATGCTTTTTTCTTGCTGAATGACCAAGAAACCTATGAGCAGTGGTGGAAGAAGTACTCAGATACTTTACTTAAGTAAAAGTAGAAATAACACAGTCTAAAAATACTCCATTACAAGTAAAAGTCACAAATTCAAAATGCTACTTTAGTAAAAGTACAGAAGTATTATCAGCAAAATGTACTTGCATCGAAAGCAAAAGTACTCATTATGCATAATGTTGTAGTTCCTCAACGTGGAGACAATTGTAGATACTTTGTATACTACTGGGTAGATTTGAAGTATAGTACTGCATCATATCATATAAGAATAACGTGTTTTTTGTGTAACTATTAGTTTCAAAGTGTCATAAAAAGTACAATATTTCCCTCTGAGATGTAGTATGTCAAAATTGTACTTGAGTAAATGTACTTAGTTACATTCCACCACTGCCTATGAGCACATCTCTGGTAAACACAAGATTTAAAGTGGTGCTTTTGTGTGATTCTTTGTGGAGAAACTCAGTTTTCACAGATCTGCCGATTAAATCAACTAATCAATTTGTTAGTGTTAGTCGACTACGAATTTCCTTTGGTCGAGGACAGCCCTAAATATCAGTAACGGACTCGGCAATGAAGCCGTGTGCGTTCTCAAATTGCGAAAAAATGTCAAATCTGAGCGAAGACGTTAACAAAAATCTGCCTATCTGTGTTTGTGTGTGTCAGGGTGGAGAGCTACACGTCAGAAAACAGCGACCTGTGGAGAAAAGTAGAAAACCTGGAGACCGCCAACAGGTGAGCCTCACACACACACACACACACACACACACACACACACACACACACACACATTAGTGTTGTCTTCCTGTTGTGTCTCTGAACAGACTGAATCTGTTGTGATCTGGCTCCAAACACTCTTGTAATGATGTTTGGATTATCGTCACTGAAAATAGCAACACGTTTGCAAAGAATGAAGCTCGATAAGATGAGAGTTGATCTGTGTTGCAGCGGGGCTCTTTGATCATTCTTGGAGAAATGTTGATTATTACAACTGCAAGCAGGAAAAGTTCGACTCAGCTGCAGTCATGTAGTCTTTCTATCTCTCACTCTTTATATGCAGTGGGTTACTCAGAGAATTATAGGAGTCTGAACAGAAATTTGTCTGAGTGTAGACTCACCCAGCTCCTCTGTTATTATAACAATATGAAACCAATCTGCTATAATCCAGGAGTGGGTGGGTGTGGTGGGGTAGAGGTCTGAGGGTTGAGAGGGGGGGTCTGTCTTTATGTCTGTCTGTCTGTCTGTCTGTGGCGGCCTCAGCCTGTCATTAAAGCTGCGAGCTAACGCTAGCTTTCATCATGGAAGGCAACCCCCTCCCTTCACCACCACCACACACACACTCACTGATGAATACGTTAAACCACCACACAGAGGAACAATGAGTTGGCACAAACTTGGGGAACACGAGTCAGCACGCTCGCTCTCTCATAAAGTCCAGAATATGTGCAGGTCTAAAAAAAAAAAAAAAAAAATTAAACGAATGAACTAAATATAAGTTCCTAAAAATGCCCCAAATGCAGTTATTAGTGGTCGTTTTGTTCTCCGTGCATCTCCACTTTGGTTCACACAGAACTGGGTTAGTTAGTCGTACAGAAATAAACTCCAAAAACTCTATGTATAAAACGTCTTGAATCCAGCTTGACCAGACGCTCTAACATGGACTTTCCCAGAGATGTTTATTTCAAGATCAAGATCAAGATTGAAAATAAGTCGACGAAATTGCAGTTGCCCTCAAATGGTGCATTGTATTAAAAGACTACACGCATATTTATAGGGATAAAAAGTGCAGAATCTGAGCAATACAAGTATGAAAATATAAGCAATACGAGTACAATACAATAACATCAGCTGCAAATGTGTTGTCTTAGCCAGAGTCAGATTAATAATAACTTAATCTTCAGCACAAACACTGGAAGCAAGGGGGAACTGCTCAACTAGCCCCCTAAAAGTACATTTTAATTTAATAAATGTATTAGAATTTTCCATTCTTTAGCTGAGTATTTACACTCACAGTCATCACCGAGTCAACCAGCATGACCTCTGGGAGCACTGTGTATTTAAAGCAGCAATAACTTTAGCAGTAAATCACTGCGGTTTTACATCAAAGTCCTGTGTGAGTGACGCTGGTCAGCATCATCCCATAGAGGTTTATTATAGCTCAGTGTAATGCTACAGTCTGGTGCAATGTGACAGACACCAGCATGGGAACATTAGATAGACTTCAGTTTGCCACCTGAGTCTCTGACTGACCAGTTTATAGTCTGGTTTCATTTCTAACTTATTAAATGACTGACGTGCTGAGGGCTGATTCACGGTGTGTTCAGCAGCAACCGGCTCTCTGTCTCCACTCAGTGGTCGGAGTGAGTCCTCACAGCCACTGACAGCTCATACCATCAGAACCCTGCTCTCCAGATCCCACTGATCCACTAGATTCTACTGGTTTCACCGGTGTAGTCCGTCCAACTCTACTGCACTCTTTACTCACTCTGGATAAGCGACAGCAGCAGTAAATCAGGTGGATAAAGTTGACTTTAAAGTACGAAATATAGGACTTTAACTGCTATTACTTCCTGGAGGTGAGGAGCCCAGAAAATCCTCAACTAAACAACTTTTTCCTTGAATCTTTTCTCCACCTGCGAGGTGATTTACCGCTGTCTTTCTTGCTCTTTAACTTCTCTCTTTCTCTCTCTCCAGGTCTCTCCTACAGCAGCTCCAGAAGCTCCAATCGTTGGTTTCAGGGAAAGTTGTCGCCCGTTCTTGTAAAATGGCCACAACTCAAACAGGGACATGCCTCATGGTAATTGTTATTGTTAATTAAAAAAGTGACTTCAATGAATTCGGCTCTGTTTTTTAATTGATGAAGTTTCACGTTAACCCCTTGTTCTTGCTCTCTGTGCAGATGGTGGCCGTGTGTTTTGTCCTGGTGTTGGGCTCCTTCTCTCCCTGCCTCTCGCCCCTCTCCTTCCTCACTCACACCTCCTCTTTGTCCTCATCCTCATCCTCCTCTTCCTCCTCTCAACCCTCCTCCTCCTCTCCTCCTCTTCCGTCAGCGGACCTCTACACCACCAGTCAGGGTAGGTCTGCAAATATCTCACCTGTTATTACGTTTTTTTAATGTACCCAGAAACTTTCCTTATGTGCTTTTCCTTTACTTAACAGTGTAATACATTACCCAGAGTGCCTTTCAGCAACCCTAAGAGAAGGAGAATGAAGTTTAGTACTTGTACATAGAGAGCAGGAGCAATAACAAACTGAGAGATGGCACATTTTTTAAAAGAAACTTGAACTTAAAATACAACTCTTTGTATATTTATAATATCTTAACAGCAAAAGTATGATTCCAAAATAAAAGCACATGAAGGAGGAACACAAGTATCAGCTTTCACTCTTCACTGCATTCCACTTCCCTTTAAATTCACTTCATTTAACCACTTATGTTAAATACCACTCCTGTCTGCCAGAGAAACCATCCAACCAAGTGGTAAACTCTGCCACAGACTGTACCCATAAGTCTGCCTTGCTACTGCCCCCTAGAGGCTGCCGTGTTTACTACAATCTAAAAATGACATAACTGACATGAGAATGATAACCGGTGTGTGTGTTTGTGTGTTGCAGTCCGCTCCCGCAGCCTGCTCTTCTACAACGAAGGGGCTCCATTGGAGGAGAGTTCAGTGACATCAGAAGGGGAGCGGCTACAGTCAGACGGCCACGTCCAGATGAGCCGATACACAGCTGACGCTCACAGCAACAACCAGACGACTGGGCCCGAGTCAGACCGGAGGTAGAACAATATATATATGATCTTTTTGGTGTCAAAGAAGTGTTATTGTCCTCTCAGTATTAACCGAGTGGCTCCTCTTCTCCTCAGAGAAACAAAACCAGAAGGGGTCTCCGAGTTTTTCTGACACAGCCCGACCCATGACTTCTAACCTCTGACCCCCTAAAAAGCCTGAAGATTCCTGAACTCAGCGGGCTTCATATCAACATCCAACCGGACCAAAATCTCAGACCACCATCATCCCTGCTAGTGAAACTCGAGACTCAAGACTTCCTCCCATCCTGCACGCCACGCGGTGCTTCACCTCTCTGCTCAAACTGACTCTGCTACACCTGAATATACTTGATTTTAAAGGGACCATCTTATTGAAACTTCTACTTTTATGCATTAAAATATCGTATAGTTTTAAATATCCAACTAATCTATTCATATTTAGCTCAAACAATCATGAAGAATAGATAGAGATACATACAAAAATAGGGCCTTAATTCAAAAGAAAGGCAGATATGAGCCACTTAAACTGTGATTAGCTGTGTAGCGTTGGGAAAGCAACATCCTTTTTTGCAAGAATAAGCAAAGGGCTTTATGGGAAATGTGGTCTTAATGTTGAGAGAAACCCAATGATTTGCAACTTTTTAAGAACTCATGAACATAAATACACATATATGGATACTTGACGGACCTCCACTGTGGTAGTTTATGTTAGCACATGGTGCTTGTGTTTAACCTCCAAGGTACTCTAGATTTAGATTTAACCAATCACATACTGTATGTTGATAAAGGGCTGCAACTAACGAATAGGTTGATTTTTAAAAATGAATCCTCGCATTAGAGAAGCTGGAACCAGAGATTTTGTTCTCGGTAACTGACTTAAGGCATTAATTGATTATCAAAATTGTTGCTGATTAATTTTCTGTCAATCAAATAATCAGTTTCAGCTCTATGTTAATAACAGTATGTAATGAATGCAACATGTGTTGCTACTAACGTGTTACAAAACTAAATAATTAAACACACAAACTCATCCTTTTTAAAAGGGAAGCCGTGCCATTTTAAAAGTGCCTTCCACCTACTTGAGTCAAATATGACCAACTTGGCCTTACACTTAGAAACCTGGAAACGTAACTCGAACTAGATTACTCACCGTTTCCTTTTAAGTAATCATAAACTGGATCAATGTTCAGGATTTATCTGGTGGAAATATTTTACTTCACATGCCTGTGGATGTAAAAGCTTGTCAAAGTAACATATAGTATGTTTTATTTTTACACTTTTTAAATCCATCTCTGAAGTTAAAGTCAGTTTTTCACGTCCAAATTCTGCTTTTTTTGGGGGAACCATATCTTCATATCAAGGGGTCCTGACAGAGGTTGGGAAACATGACATAAAAGTATTTTTATGGAATTAAAAATTGTATATGTAATATATTTGCAGCATCAAAAAAAGAGCATATTTAATTTATGCAACAAAAAAAAGAATGTGTTTTTAAGGTTAGTTTGTGTTATTGTCTTGTTTTTTAAAATAATGTTTACAAAAAACACCAAAATACAACTTATAATATATTCTGAGCATCAAAAAAAGAGCATATTTATTTTATGCAAGAAAAAAAAAAAGGAATTTTATGTTGTGTTTTGCCATTTAGGATGATGAAGTTTTACATGATGGTGTGTCGTTTACATGCTGTTTCATGGAGTGTAAAACTTTGACATGTTTGTGTCTTTTAACTGTAATACAGTGTTTATGTTTCACTGCTGTCGCATGGAAACCTATGAGGGTCTTTTTTTTCCCCTCATGATTTAAAAATTACATTAGTTTGTAAAATTAAACCTTTAAAAAGCACATTTTTACCCTCAAGCTGAAGTTTCTGGATCTAAAAAATCATCACAAATCAACTGCAGAATTTAAAACAATTGACAATAATGTTTAATGTAGATATTTTTCTTCATAAATTCAACATTGATGCTAAATATGCTCATGCGACAGCAGTGTATGTTGTATTTATTCCTGTTTGTAGAAAGTATGTATATATTGATGAAGCCAATCAGGGGACTAATACATTCCAGGAAGTAAAACACCACTAGCTTTGTTATCGCCCCAATTTGAAGGAACGCCGGGACATTTCCAATTACATTTTTTCACCACTATTCTGACAATGTGAGAAAAAAAACAATGCCATGGTATTCCTTCAAATTAAAAGCTTTTAATAACAGACATTTCACTGTCCCAGTCCAACTCCTAGAGGAAATAATTACAATTCTGAGTTGTGAAATACTCAGAAATCCTATTTTTTGACATTACAATTAGCACAGATTTCATGTTTTTCTTATTCATCTCTGTATCGATTTCATTTTGTGTGTGTGTACACAAAAACATCATGTGACTGCAGCCCGTTGCACATCAACATCCCGTCATTCTCACCCACAACAGTCTTAATGCACCGGTGTACATAAATAATGACAACCTAATGTGCAGTTGTTGTAAATAAGGGCCTTGTTTTTGTATTGTGACATAGTCCGAGATTTTAACCTGTGGAATCACGTGGGAAAGAAGGAAAAAAAATGGAGAAAATCATTGGATTTTTTGGGGGAAAGGAGGATGTAAAGTGGGGAGGGATTAAAAAAATAAAGGGAGGGATTTTCCACTTGTAAAGAAACCTTGATAACAGCAGCTGCACACAGTTTGAATAGCTGTAAAACACCAGGGAGTGCTTGATTATTCCATGTTTGAGTGAGAATAATCAAGCATTTTCCAGTTATTTGAAATGTGTTTGGGTATTATGTTGTCTTGGTTTGTTGTATAGCGTCTTGCATGTTCCTCCATATACAACTATGTTATCTTAGTGTAGTCAGTAGAGTAGAAACCAGCAAAATATAAAAAATCTGCATCAGCACCACTGTGTCTGTGGACTTTCTTGCTTTAACTTTTTATGTTATTTGTTTGGTCCCAGTCTTGATTTAGTCTTTTTCACCTCGACCAGCAGTTTAGCTGAAGTGTTTGAGTATGAGCTGCTTTCGGAGCTCCTCTGCCTGGCTGTCGCGGTCCTCGGGTCTCTGCTCGAGGCTCTCGGGCTGCTCCAGGGGGTCGGTTCTCTCCAGGGTCCAGGCGTCTAATCCGGACTGCAGGGAGGCGTTGTGGAGGACACAGCAGGCCAGCAGGATGGACGAACTCCTCTCTGGAGAATACTGCAGGACAGACAAGATAGTTGCTGCTCTGTGTGCTCTTTTTTTTTTGACAGGGAGAAGTTATCTTAGCATAGAGTACCTGTAGGTATCCTTTGGTGCCGTCCAAACATCTGAATCTGGTCTGGATGGCTCTGAAGGTTCTGTCGACTATCTCATGTGTAGCAGTGTGGGCAAGATTATACTGAAACTCCGCAGGGGACTCTGGGAAGTCGACCGGGGTCATCAACCACTTCCTGAGAGGGTAACGACGGTCACCTAGGAAACAGAAAACTTTATTCCTGGATCTTTTCAGACCGAACAGAATGATGTCTGAAATCCGCGTCTCACCCAGCAGCCAGCCCTCCTCGGTGTCCAGCAGCTGTTTGTGGAGAGCAGATCTTTCCAGAACATCGGTGTCTCTGAGTCCTCCTGGCCAGTGTGTTTCTGCGCTGAGCAACAGTCCTCTGGCGTCACAAACCAGCTGACAGCCCACAGAGTGAAACCCCTTCTTGTTCACGTATGACGAGTCTTCGCTATTTGGGGCTTTGATGGTGACCTGGAGACGAAGGGATCAGTCAGGCTGTTGTCTGTGTATAAATTGTTAAAAAATGCTAATATAGTATAATATAGTAAACCTGAACACAGTCCAACACCCCCAGAACTTCTGGGAATCCTGCCACCCTCTGAAACTGCTCTGTGCTGGAGGGATCTCTGTTTGGGGAAACATTAATATTGCTGTTATTGTCATTTTTCTTCCTATTCTTAATATTTTGTTTGTGTTCTGGTATCATACCTGTTGAACGTGATGAACTGGGGAGCTTTCTCCACCAGGGCCTTGGTCACGTTGGACACACATCTTGACATTGACGCCTGGCTGATCCCTATGGTGTCTCCCATAGATGTCTGGAATGAGCCAGATGTGTAGAAACCCAAAGCAGCCAACACCTGGACCTCAGGACTGATGGCCCTGGACCGCTGGGTACGTCTACAGAGAGCCTGAAACACATCCATAAACACATTTCAATCAATACTTAATTGCATGACATTATTCAAATACTGAGGATCAAGCACATACCTCTCTGAGTAACTCCACCAGATACAGAATAAACTCTCTGGGGAAGCCAAATTGCGAGAGGAGGACAGTGTCTGGGACAGAGTCCAGGTCAAAGCGGTCCAGGGTCTTGTGGCCTCGACCGTGTAAGAGTAGATCACAGTCCAAGATGGCTATAGGGATTGCCATGCTTGCTGTGGGCAATAATACATTTACATCAATAAATAATTTGCATTCAATACAAGCTTCTTATTATATTCTTATTTGACATTTATAGAGGTTTATTTCCATTCTGTAAACATGCACAGAACATGATCACTTCCACAAATAAATATTATTTTAGAAAGTATTCTCTTTCACCTCCTTTATTATTATTTATATGCTTTATTTATTTTTTTATTTATTCAGTATAATTCTTTGCCATTTATTATGATCATACATATATAAATTTGTATTATGTGACAGATTGTTTATTGCAAATGTATAATTATAATTCTTATACTTTGTATGGCCTCTCATGTGGAGAGAGTTGTCTTTTACAGGTTTCAATTGTTAAAAGCACAATAAAAAATATTCTCTTTTGATATGCATGTTATAATATAATATAGAGATTATAAGATAAGATAAGATAAGATAAGATATTACTTTATTAGTGCAAAAAACAAGATGCATCAGCTAACACAGTAAAAAAAAGAGCTAAACAAAGTGTAACAAAATATGAACCATTTAAATAGAAGGAAGTATAAAAAAGGAGCAGTACATACAGTAATGACAATAAACAGACTATTAACAAAATTGCACAAGTGGAAAATGATATTGCACAGTGAGATTTACACCTGAGTAGTACTGATAGACAGTTGGTGTACAGTAAAGTGCAGTTCTTGTCAGTTTTTGGTGTGTATGTGGTGTAATATAGAGATTATTACAGTTTCATTTTTATTTAATCTTATTCCAGTGCTAATATAGGCCTTGCTGGCTTAAAATTGTGAAGTTATGACTTTCCAGCATGCAAAAACTGTCCTAAAGCTAACATTAGTTATTACTGTATAACTGAATCAAATCAAACCAACATGCTAACTAGGTAGCATTTTAGCTTTCCTAATGTCAATTAATATGTCTATTATTTGTGCTTGTGCTTATATAGACAACTCTACTAACACACGCAGCTGTTTAGCTGTAAATTAACATAAAAACATCATTAATTTCACTTGCATTATTAAGATAAGAGCTCTTACCTCTAGAGAAGTCATGCAGCAGCAGCTTTGTCAACCAAAACAAGCCACACAGGAACACGCAGCTTGTGACGCACATCCGCTGATTCGACACAGGAAGTGACGTTATGCCTTTTTATTTATAGATTATCGTTTTATTAAAAATAAATAAATAAAAAACTTTCTCTTTTTTAATATTTTCATAATAGGTGTGTGGTGTTTTTTGACTGTACATATTTAAAAAAAATAATGATAATAAAATAAAAGGCGAAAGTGCGGTTGTGAAAGTGCTGCTATGCCAACACGTCGACATGGAGGAGATAAACAGAAACAGTCGCTTGTTGACGTTGTGTACATCTGAACTGGGCGTGTAAATGCTCGTAAAACACACCATTTCGTGCCGTCTTTACTACATTAACTTGTACTTTATTGATGCTCCATTGCTGAGGGAGAAGCTCATGTAAGTCATGTCGTTGTGTGGTGAAGTTAAAGTGCGTGGTAGTCAGCTAACTAGCATTAGCCACATGCTAAGGCTAGTTGTTCCAGTGAGTCACCTCTCCAGAGTCTTCCTGTGTGTGTGTGTCTCCTCTTTGTGACTGTAATTATACATGAAATTAAGTTATTGCACTTGAATCTGCTAGATGGTTTAGTGTACTGTGTAAGGTGGTCTGTCGTTTAACATGACCTCCACATATTATTGGGATAATTTCATGTCAACGTGGAGGCCTACCTTGCTAACTTGTAACATAAAGAGATGCTATGTGGAGGCTTAAAAACACTTATTTTACTGTTAATACTGAAGGCAGCATTCTCATTGTATTGTACATTGCTTCCAGTTAGTAGTAGGTAGCAAAGTACTGTATATATGTGGTTAAAATGGCTTGTTTTGGTCAAAATTTGGCTTGGAAGTATTGTGTCAATATTCACAAATTTATTTTTTATTATTTATTAATATTATATTTTTATTTATTATTATTATTTTAAAATGTATTTATTATTATTTTTTATATTATATATATATATATATATATATATATATATATATATATTTAGAGTGAATGTATTGTGTGAATATGGAGGGTTAAAAACACTTGTGATAAAACAGTATTTATAGGCAGTATTCTCATTGTATTATGCATTGCTTCCAGTTAGTAATAGGTAGCAAAGTACTGTATATATGTGGTTAAAAATGACTTGTTTTTGTCCAAATTTGGCTTGGGTTTGGTCCCTGAATGTTGTTGTTGACATTTATTCACATTTTATTTGTATTTTACAATTAGTATTTTAGTACTAATACTAAAGTAGTATTTTACAATATTATTATTTTAAGATTAATCTGTGTTCACTATGTGAACAGGGTTAAAACACTTGTGATAAAACAGTATTTTCCTGTTAATACTGAAGGCAGCATTCTCATTGTATTGTACATTGCTTCCAGTTAGTGATAGGTAGCAAAGTGCTGTATATATGTGGTAAAAATGGCTTGTTTTGGTCCCTGAATGTATTGTGTCAATATTCACAAATGTATTTATTATTTTTATTTTTATTTATGAATATTATATTTTTTATTTTTTATTATTATTTTTAAATTTATTTATTATTATTTTTTTATTATATATATATATATATATATATTATTTTTTAGAGTGAATGTATTGTGTGAATATTCACAAATGTATTTTTTATTTATTAATATTATATTTTTATTTATTATTATTATTTTTAAATGTATTTATTTCTGAATTTTGTTAATACAACTCTGACAATCCACTGCACAAACATGTTTGGACTGATAGATATCCCACCCATCCATTTCTAATGGGTTGATTTTTTTGACTGCAGGGTCGTGACAACATGGACAGTGGCCTGAGTCCCCAGGATAAAAAAGACTTGGACAAGTTCATTAAGTTCTTTGCCTTGAAGGTAAGAAGCCACTATGATGCTCCTGTTTCCAGCTAAGGATATGAATGTAGCGTCTGTGATTGTAGGTCTCTGTAGGAACATTTTGAAGCCTCACTTACTGGTATCTACCCATGCAGACAGTTTCGGTTGCATTTGCCCAATTTTGAGATGCTCGTCACTGATATTTCTGCCTCCACACCAATACAATGGATATATACTGAATTTGTGGTGCTCACCACTTTGAAAAAATGACACTTAAACATATTAAACAGAAACATGTCTGTCCATAAACTATGTTGCTGTTACCCTTGATTCTCCTTCACTACTGAACAGTAAAGGATTTCTTATGTCCTGTTTGTAGACCGTCCAGGTGATTGTCCAAGCTCGTCTTGGAGAGAAGATCTGCACACGCTCGTCCTCATCGCCTACTGGCTCTGATTGGGTAAAATAATGTTGAAATGATTATATTTACAGTTCACTGTAGACCTTCGTAGCTGGCTTGGACTGTTGGTCTTCCTCTATAAAGGTGTTTAAGTGTAGATTAAAATAATTTTGATTGTTATTATTATTTCTTCTAGTTTAATTTGGCCATCAAAGACATCCCAGAGGTGACTCATGAAGCCAAGAAGGCACTGGCGGGCCAACTTCCAGGCATCGGCCGCTCCATGTGTGTCGAGATCTCCCTGAAGACGTCAGAGGTAAAACCTCCCTCAACGTGACACCAGTTTTATACATTTAAATAGCAAACAGACCACTCATTTACCCCTGTATGTTTCCAAAAAATAAATGTAGTCCACTTTAATGTTAATCTTTCTGTGTCTTACTCAGGGTGACTCAATGGAGTTAGAGACATGGTGCCTGGAGATGAATGAAAAGTGAGTGGATTTTTGTTTTTACTTGTTTTCAGTGGCCAAATGGTTAAGGAAGGAAAATAATAAGTTTGTCAGTGTAACTGCGTCTATGAAGTTGCACAGTATGCATATGATCAGCTTGGAGGACCACAGATCTGTATCTGACGTAATGAACCCCAATATTGTGCTGTAATAGTCGCTTCATCATGCGCAGCACTTGCGATGACTGCTTCTCTCTGCCAAAACGTTGCTGTCTGAATAAACGTACAGCTTTTGTGAGCACACAAAGCAAACAACGGAGCAGCACAAAAATAAAATCACAGCCAGCAGTTTCAGTAAGGAAAGTGCTGATATTACTGACAGTGAGGTTCAGATGTTTTAAGTTATAAATGGCTTACTTTGTCTCTGTCGGTGACATTTTGTAGCTATATTACATCTCTGAAGTGCTGCTGTTGTTTGAAAACTACTGCCTGCCCACAACATGAGATGATGTCTATGAGATTATACAAAACACTTCAGGAAACCATTAAAGGAAAGCTGTTGTTCTGGCTTTATATTGAGCTGTTAGACATATTTATGTTGGATTGGTTGACTAATTGTAATGTAGGCACACTTTACCCTATTATTAAGTTGACATTTATTTGAAATATCACCCCGCTGCTATGAATAGCATTGAATCAATGTGTTGCCTGTCTCTTCTGTAGGTGTGATAAGGACATCAAGGTGTCATATACAGTCTACAACCGTCTGTCTGTCCTTCTGAAGTCCCTGCTGGCCATCACCAGAGTAACACCCGCCTATAAACTATCCAGAAAGCAGGGACACGACTATGTCATATTATACAGGTGAGTGGACTCCACCTGTCTTGTTAAACAGCTGCCACACTACACCAACCTTGATCTATCATATGACATATGTCACCACCTGTTTCTGTCTCTCTCGTGTCTAGGATTTACTTCGGGGAAGTCCAGCTGAGTGGTTTAGGAGAAGGTAACTGTAAACTTCTTTACTGACATGTCGTAAATCACTGAAAACAAGACTCAGGTCTAACACCCCCAGGCCTACGTATTTTACTGTTGACACTACAAAATGAAGGTTTACACAGTGGTGTGTAAAACATACAGACTAAGTTGCAAAAGGAGTTCAAATAATAATATTTTCCAGTTATTTACTACGGAAAGAAATGTAGTTTTATTATGTCTTTTTTTTGCCTGAACTGCCCAGGGAACCAAATTAAATATTAATAAAATATAATTAGATCTAATGGACTCCACTTCTGTGGACATTTTTAAAAGAAACCTTAAGACACATCTTTTTAGCATGGTGCATTGTTATTTATTGGCTTATTTTTTAAGTCTTAATTATTGGTTTTCATACTATTTCTTTATCTTGTACCTATTTATCTACTAACCTTTATTTATTTTAACATTTCATTTCTTTTTGCAAAATTTTATTTATTGTTGTCTATTTTTTTTTTTTATCTGTGCTTTTTTAATCTTGCTCCGCGAAGCACTTTGGGCGGCATAACTATATGAAAGGTGCTATATAAACAACGTTGAGTTGATGTTTGACCTTTTGGAGTAGTTTCCTTATTTAAGGCATATTTTATCCAAACATATCGAGACCAACAACAACATATTTAGGTTAAATGAACTAGAAGTTACACTGAAAATGTCCCTAACTTGTGTAATAAATTCATTTTTACAGATGTAATCAAATCCACTGCATTATATTAGCTGATTTGCAGGTTCACTGAAGTTTGTTGTTTGTTTTTTAAGGTTTTCAGACGGTGCGTGTCGGCGTAGTCGGCACCCCCGTTGGCACAGTCACACTTTCATGTGCTTACCGCACCAACCTGGCGTTCATGTCCAACAGGTAACTAACGCACTACGTGTAAAACAGCACAGTCTCCTTACAATGACAACTATTATTTGCTCATTAAAGTGAACTGTTGAAATGTCGTCTCCTGCAGACAGTTTGAGCGGTCGGCTCCCATCATGGGGATCATCGTGGATCACTTTGTGGATCCTCCCTGCGGCAGCCAGCGTCCTGCGACCATGGGACACCCCTGCAACTACAGGTAAATCCTGATATTATCTGCACTCCAAGTTAAACCACCACCAAACACACAGAGATGCAGCAGCTGCAGTTGAGTCTCCGCCTCGCCACAAGCAATCGAGGTGATGTAATTCATCCTTTGGAGGTGACTAATGTCTGCGAGACTCTGATTGCATTTTTAGACACATGACTCAGCTGCATCTACTGAATGAAGAAACATTTTAGGTTGCCTGAATAGTCTTAAAGTGTATAAAATAAGGTCAATTCTCCATTGGTTTATAACGTTTTCAGCACCCAGTAGGATGTCAAAAAACTTCTAAATGATAATGTGTGTGTTCAGAGCTCCAGATGAGGAGGACGGAGGATATCCAGGGGTTCATGACTCACAGGAGGTCTGCACCACCTCCTTCTCCACCTCCCCACCGTCACAGGTAAGAGGACACACTCACCCGCTCCTCTTTACTGTCTCTTCCTTTATCCTGCTGTGACTTCTTCTCTCCATTTTCATACCTGCCTTTTTATTTCACTTTCTCTTTTCTCTTTCCTGTTGTCTTTTTATTGTACGTTTATCTCTGTGTGTGTGTGTCTGCATTATCTCAGTGTGTGTGCACACTGAGTCCTTCGCCCTCTAAACTGTGTAAGCCCCTCCCTCTGGACAGTCTGCCGCTGCCACTGGCTCCTGGACTTGTCACTCACACTGTGAGTCTATGCTGGCCACCGTGAGAGTGTAACTGTGTGTGATACACCTCGAAACTGCACTTAAAAAACAGATTTCTCATTTGTTTTGGGGTGTGTGTTCATGCATCATTTTTACATCGTCCCTTTTGACTGTGTGTAACTTTTCATCACTTGCTTTCAGAGCAGAGCTTTACGCACTGTTGTTTCATCATGACGTTTTATCGTCTCCATCACATAGTACCACAGTAGTAAACCCTGTTCATCTTTGACCCATCTCAAGAGCACAACTCTGACGTTTGTGATTAATATTTCCTCTTCTTTCTGTCTGTCTCTCTAGCTGTATGCTTCCAGGTTATCATATCATCCTCCAGCTCCAGCAGGAGCTGCTGAGCTTTGTCACCCTGCTGCACACCAGGTGATACACCCAGTCACTTCCAGATCCGCATACATTGATACATACAGATATAGCTGCGATATGTCGCCTGATAAGTTGGGCGATATGGGTAAAATTCCACAGTACGTGTCATTTTAAATCACAGATTTCTACTCCATTTACTATAATGGTACGTGTCCACAGGATCCATTCTTTCCACGCTTCCCATTCATTGTCTATGTAAGCAGCCGTGCAATGCATTCTGGTAGCGTGGCGGCGAGATTCGAGAGACGGGGCGTGACATTCGCCGCTCCTCCTAACTTTTAAACTGACCGTTGTCGATCTAAAATCACATTTCGGTGAACAGTTTTTGTAATTTAAGAGAAAAAAGTTTCCAAATGAGCCCATTAAGCGTCCAATGCTGGGAAGCGAGGCGATCCGTCGCGTCCAAAAGCGCCCCTGTGGACACGTACCATAACTCTGCTCTGTTCTTCCTTCTCAGGTGTTGCATGCTGGGAAGGAGCACGGAGGGGTTGTGTTGGTTCCCACCCAGCCTCCTCATGGAGCTGATGCTCATCTGACAGCGGAGCACGCCGCCAACACGCCTGGCAGCAGGTAACTCTCTCCTGACGTCACTTCAACTTCTGCATAGTGGTAACTGGCATGAGAGAAATACTGCAGTAGAAAATATGTATGTATCTTAACAATAACTTCTCTCTTCTCAGTGGTGACGATGACGGCCTGACACACAGTGGAGAAAGAAGGAGGGATGAAGTGAGGAGGAGCGTTTCTCCCTCTGACCCCGTGGAGTCTCTCAACGCATTCACAAGGAAGATCGGAGCCTTTGTCAATAAATCCAACACACCGGTAAAAACAAATATACTGTGACTGAATGACGCGAAACATATAAACTTTGTTGTTTATTTCCTGCGTTTTGTAACACAGTCCATCCTGCTGAAGTAGGTAACCGTCTTACAATTGCTTTTGTAGTGTAAAAACTGAACTTAGCCGTTTGTGTGTAGATAACAGCAGCCAGTCTGGACCTGCCATTTGCTGCATTTGCTCCTCGAGGCCTGGACTCCGAGGAGAACGATCCCATGGTAACTATTACGATGAAGATGATGTCATTGCACATCCAGGCGTTTAAGGTTGACATGTTTTCTACAGCTGGGATCTTCTCTGTGTGTGTGATTTCAGGTGCAGCCTCCAGACTCTCCTCCTTGCCCGTCACCCCTGCAGGCCAGCCTCCACTCTCAGGGCTCAGAGGGATCGGGGCCGCAGGATGACTTCGTCATGGTCGACTTTGTACGTAATTATTGCTCTATTCTCTTCTGCCCACTCCCTGTTGTCTAGGGGTATAAAAAACAACAAAATACAAGGTGTTATCGCTTGTAATAAGTAAAAAAATCTTATTGTCTTATATTAAGTGCTATGAAATATTTTGACTGGTAATAATTAGACAAATATACTTGGTAAGATTTTGCGTTTTTGCAAAGTCTGAACTGCTGCCTGAAATAGTTTATAGTCTTAAAATTGTCCTGATTCTTTTTACAGAAACGTAAAATCAGTTGGTGTGAAGATGAGGTGTTTGGATAAAGTTACTCCAACCAAGTTCAGACATTTGCTCTTTATTCTCAACTAGAAAATGTTTATATACGTATTGTGACTTTCTTGCCAAGAGATAGATGAGAAGATTGATACCACTCTCGTGTCTGTACGCTAAATATGAAGCTACAGAAGGAGATGTTTGACAGTATAATTTAAAGACTGTCTCTGTATCTGTCTGCCTCTGTGTGCAGCGTCCAGCCTTCTCTAAAGACGACTTGTTGCCGATGGATCTGGGCACTTTCTACAGAGAGTTTCAAAACCCCCCTCAGCTGGCCAGCCTCTCGCTACACATCAGCGCCCAGTCGATGGCCGATGACCTGGTAACACGCTTCTTGTTCTTTACTCTGATGATATAGCCGTTTTTAAAACTGAATGTCTGTTAGTTGTAACAGTGATTTTATATTTTCTCGTTCGCAGGACTCGCTGCCGGAGAAACTGGCCGTTTATGAGAAAAACATCGACGAGTTTGACGCTTTCGTGGACATGCTCCAATAGAAGAGGACGACATGTGAGAAAAAGACTAAATGGATGGTGGCAAGTGAAACAGAAAACAAAACCCAGAATGAAAGGGAGAAGCAGACTCTGTAGTCGTTTGTCCTGTGAGAATCAGACTAAATCACCGTATTTCAATGTGAAGCTCCTCATTTCTGACATCTTCCTCTCTTCCCTTCCCGTCAGGCTCGTTCACCTTCGCTTGTACAGATCACTGTAAATACTGTATCATCTCCTCCGAACACCCCTCTCTGCTCTGGTAGTGTTAACTTAAAAAGTCTTTATTTTCTATGTGGCACGAATCTGCTCACGCCGTCAGTGTTTAATCAGGATTTCAATCAATTCTGTCTCTTTAGACAGCCATGCAATTCAAGGACAGCCTACCTGCACGCACACTGAACACTACTAGTACTTCCTTTACATACATCATGGCCTTCCTGAGCATGTCCGAGCTAAAAGGTGAAAGATCAGTGACTCTAGAAATCAAACCGATACTCTCTTTCTTCAAGGCTGAAATCTTGAAAAGCTGGTCTTAGCAAATAAATTGCACATAGCCTTACAAAGGAAACAAGATCTAATTAACAAATGTCCTTATTCACAGTCTCACGATTGACAGTCTTGTATCAGAAGCAGTTGCGGGTTGCTCAAACGCAACTTGGACGTTACCCTAGCCAGGTGTTCCCAGCTGGTCTGGGGATTTAAACTGTCAACAACTGGCCCCAATGGAATTTAAAGTGAATTAAATGCTGTCCATACGTGTACAGAAAAAACATTTTTCCACGCTGAAGCTACTTGTTGTGGAGCTACGCTCCGTTGCCAGTTTTATAGTGTTAGACTGCAGTAGTTTGAGCTACCTGACAGACTGGCAGCGGAGTGGATTCACAACATGCATGTGTATATTTTGGGGGTTTTGTAAAAGTGGGATAAACACATTTCCAGCTGTCTACAGAAGGGGCCGGGGTCACCATCCATGACTGTCAGAGTTTGGTTGAAAGCTTTAATTTAAACGTTTCTTTGCTGTTGGTCTAGATGTCCTAATAAAGCATGGCTGCTCTGTTGAAACAACTGAGGTCTGTCAAATGACTGGAGACACGGAAATGATGACGTATTCTTAAAGAAATATGCACACGGCATTTCCCACACAAACAGGTATGTCGAACAGAAATATGTTCAACTCACTCAGTTGAACTCACAACGACTGAATATATGATTATGTTGGTCATAGGTTTCATACACGTTTTGTAATAGAACATCTAAAAGGAAAAATCCTATCAGTGAGGGATCGTGGGACAACATTTTATCAAATGGGGGTCGTATTTGTGTCAGTTCAGGGGTCCTTGATGTGAACAAGTTTGGGTACCACTGTTCTAGAGATAGCTGCGGAAGAAATGATTAGGTTGATAATGTCAAAGGTTTAATTTTAAAACACCTTATAGCCATCAGGCGATTAGTTTAACAGACTGGAAACGACTAAAAACCTGTAACATCCAGGAGTCCCGCATAAAAGAAATAGTCCAGCGTATAACTAGGGCTGCAACTAATGATTACTTTCATTATCAATTAATCTGCCAATTAATTTTTAGACTGATCGTTTGGTCTCTAAAGTCAGAAATTAGTGAAAAATGTCCATCCCAGTTTCTGAAAGTCCAATGTGATGTCTTTAAATGTCTTGTTTTGTCCAAAACCCAAAGATATGTCTATATTTGAGAGGTTGAAAACAGCATTTTCTGCCATTTTTGCAAGAAAAATTACGTCAACAATTAATTATCGAAATAGTTGCAGATTAAATTAAAATCACTTGGTCTTTACATTATTGTTTTTGTACCAATTAAAAATACAATATGTTAATTATTGAGCTTTAGAGCTGCATGTAGGCACTTTTGAGCTCGTCGTAGCCCTCTGCTTACAATCTGTATGGCAGGCCTATTCAATCGGCGGCCCTTAAAAATCCTCAATCTGGCCCTTTCATTATTTAGATTAGTAATTAAAAATGATTTCTTCTAATAAGAGTTTATTCCCATTCATCAACGCTATCACCCTCGCTATTGACGCTGTTACAGGCTGTTAAATCAGTTTTTATTTAAATAACCTGCTACCATTCTAAGTTTATGTGTGTTTAAGTAGCCTACTAATAAGACCATCTTTTTAGCAGGCTAATTAGCACATTCATTAGTTATGTCTTGTTAAGCACAGAAATACTTATTTTGTTAGAAAGTTTTAACCCAGGCTGTTAAAGCAGACAATTTAGGAGATTCACACTGAATAAAAAGACATGTTAAATGCTTTAAAACAACGTACTAAGATTAATAAGGTGCATTGTTTTCACATTTAAATTACTAGCTTTGCAGATCAGACAGGAAATGTAAATGAGCAGTACTTAACTGTTGTTAGAATCTGGCCCTTCTGAAAAAAGTAATTGAATCGGCTGTATGGTTCATTTAAGGATAAACACTTAAGGGACAGATACGAGTGTGGTATCGATCTAATCCAATTCTTGGCGAGACATTGTGTATTTTAATAAATCAAATGAAAGAACTTCTCAAATGGAATTTTATTGTTGGTAGTTTCTGATATTCCATCACATACCTGCAGGGCTGCAAAGGGTCAAAACCATAAAGTTAAGAGTATGGTAACACGCATTTTACAGATACTCTACAATTCATGTTCCTCCAACTTGGCCGCGACCAACTACAGATTATTGCTCCTCTTTTCCGAGAGCCCCTTACTCGTTACGCTGCTGCTACCTAAAGGGCCGAGAACCGTTAAGCAAAAAACATTTCATCTTCACACTCGTTTCCTGTGAACAGCTATCTGGAAGGCTATGGAGGAAAGCTGCTTTTAATCAACGCTCCCAGACAACGATGATGGAAATCTCCTAACTATATGTTTTTTCTAAGAGTTAGCCACTTAACATGCCGTTACTTTTTGAAACGTTGCCCTCTGAGCTGAGGCAGACAAGAGGCCGTTTCCTCCCAGGTAACGCTGGGGAACACGGAACAAGAAATAAAAATACAAAAAAATAAATTCACAGGAGACGGGCAGTGATCGCCCAAGTGTGCATTTTCCACCTCATTCGATTGCTCAGTCCACTAGAATGTCCTGTCCCCATTTCCCCCCACTGTGGCCCCCTCTGAGCCTGACTGTCCAATGAGTTTGTGTTGGGCGGCGTGGAGAATGAGTCCCTTCTGGGCGCGGCGAGTCAAACATCGGGGAATGGTTGGAAACAAAAACGTCCAGATAGAAGACCGGGATGAGACGGGACACTTTACTCCCACGTCCTTGGATACGGGGTGAACGTCTTTTTCGGTGGATGGCCAATGTCCTCCATTGTCATACGGATCCAACCTGCTCCCCACCAGTCGGCTGAATGTAGGCGGAGTTGTGTAATGGCGTGGGGTCAGGGTGGCGGTCAGAGCAGGAGGAAGAAGAGGGAGTGGATGGAGGAGATCCAGGAGCTCGACTTTTCTTCATGGGCTTTTTTAAAAGAGCGGGGAGGTGACCGGGGGTTCGGGCTCAGGCAGTATTCAGTAGGTCCTGTATGGCTTTCTGCTGCGTCTCGTTCAGCGTCGAGACACACTGCGTCCATAACCCTGCTGACACCTGCGGGACACGACACAAGGGTCAACCTCTGAACATCTTTCTAACAGTCAAACGTTTTTGATCCTATGCATCTAAAGGCAGTAACTCACCTGTACTTGGCGGATGACGTTTGCCAGCCGTTTGCTGCATGGGTCTTCGTTCTTGACCGACTCGTTTGCAACTCCGTCTGCGATGATGAGGAAAATTTTAGGAAGGTTGGCGTTGTCTGGTCCGAGGACGATGGGGTTGTTGCTGTGGAGGGAAAAAATGAGTTTGTAAAAAGTTGTGGTTTAACAAAATCATAATCATTTTCCGACAGAGGTTGTCCTACCTTTCAATGAGGTCACACAGGAAGTCAAACGTGTGGACGGCCTCCTCTTTGTCCTCGTTGAGCGGTAGCCAGCTGAGCCAGTGGGGGAGGATCTCGTTGACGTTCACGCACTCCGGTCGAAACCTCATGACCTTTCCGACGGCGGAGATGCAGTTCTCCGTGGCGTTGACGTTCTCCTTGGAGCGCGAGTCGGCTGCCTGGATGACTCTGACCAGCAGCGGGATGGCCTCTGGATCAGACGCAAACAGACACATCTAGTTGACTAAAAGCAACAACAACAATACAAGTGAAGACCAGCGCCACCATGCCGTACCTGTACAGAACGGGCGGTAGCTCTCTCCTCCGTACTGAGCCATGACGCCGACGCCGTACGCGGCCGCCTGCCGGACCTCGGGGCTCGTGTCGCACAGTGACTGCAACATCGGCCGCAGGAAGACCTCTGCGTATTTGAAGGAGGCGGGGCTGCAGTGCTCCACCACGTCGTCAAAGATGCACAGGCCCCACTGTCTGTCTGCCCACGGCCTGCTGGGACACTAAAGACAAGCGAGACAAGTGTTTTCATTGGATAACATGACTGCAGATATACGGATTCATTCATTCGTTGGTGATCTGAGAACAGGAAGTGCTCACTATTAGCTGGACGATGAGCTGCAGCAGCTGCTCAAACCACGGCAGCACCTTCTCTTTGTAGCTACTGAACACCGAGTGCAGGATGTCCGACACTTTGGTCAGGATGTACACGTCGTTCTCATCCTGCAGAGGAAGAAAAGATGAGGAAAAATGAGGACTGGCTTTATATTTCAGTTTTCATAACTCCTTTACTCAGAAGAAAGTATTTACCTCGTCTTGCAACGATTCCTCCACCTGCTCATCGTAGTCTTCATCCTGTCTCTTGGCTGTGAAGGACAAAGAAGAGTTCTGTGAGGATTATATTTAAAAACGCGTTTCCTTGTATTGTTTCAACGTGTAAAACTCGTTCTATGGTTGTAATGAAGTCTCACTCTGTCTGAGCTCCTGGTTCTTAAAATGCTCCTCCAGTTTTCCTTTCAAGATGCCGCCCAGCTCCTCGAAATGCTCGTTGTTCAGACAGCCGTCTCCCATCAACTCGATGCACTTCAGAACAGAAAAAACAGTCAGGTCAGAGACTGGACACGCTTCCTGAATTAAAACGGAATTAAACTCTTAAACAAAGTTACCTTGGCGAAAGAGTGCATGATCTCCGACAGGACGTCGGAGTCCGGCTCGGTGCCGATGGCCTTGATGAGCGCGTCGCACATGAAGTGCCACATCTGGGTGAGGTACTCCGGTCCTCGCACCTGCGCGCACTCCAGCAGCAGCGGCATGGACTCAGCTGCGGCCACCCGCACACGTGAGACAAGTTAAGGAAACGCCTCCTCATTCTTTCACACACATATGCCACCATTTATAGCTCACAAAAGGTCAGAAGCCAATAAAAAGGATATCATCATGGAAGTAAAACTTGAGTAGAGGAACCATCAGCTTCACCACCTGCTCGGTGTACTCCACAAAGCCCTCCTTCAGCTCTTTGGCATAACACACCTGGAAAAACAACACAGAGCGGCTCACTAACAGGGAATGACCTCAATATCTAGATAAACAATGGCTTTAACATCAATGCTACCATCTGGTGCTCAGACCCCCTCAGGATCCTGACAGTTTGGCGGGACATTCAAGCATCTCAGTGCCGGGTTTTTTTACTCACCAGCATCTGGCAGGCGGTGGCCTTCTCCTCCAGGCCGGCCGTCTTGATGCCGAAACTCTGCTGGTCTCCCAGGTTGACAAACTCCCAGCCGTCGTCCTCCGATATGTTCTCCATGTCCTGGGCTAAAAGACAGAGAAGAACATATTCAAATACTGCTTCTTTCATTTTGTTTTTGCACTAAATGCCCGCTTCTTTTGCATGTAAAAAGGAGCCTTTAACTGTTGCGTAACTTACTGTCGAGCAGGGCCACCTCTGGCTTGATGGATGCCGTCTTCATCAGGGGGCCCATCACCACGGGCAGGTACTGCTGGAACTCCTTCCCCAGGATCTTACACATCCGGGCCCAGGCTGAGATCATGTACGAGATCTAAAACACAAGAAACAAAACGTGTGACGGCAGGTCGACTATATTGCAACGGTGATCTAAAGAAAAAGTTCTGTTCAAGTCTTCGTACCTGAGGGTCGTCATCCTCCAGGTCATTGAAGTCCGTCTGGGTTTTGAGGAGCAGCTGCATGACGGCGGAGGCGTCTGGCATGAACTGGTAACAGAACAGAAAGATGTTAAGATGCCATCCATCTTTTAATTTGAAGATCTGGATAATGTCACATCCTGTGCAGGCGTGTACCTTCTCCTTGCCGACGGCGAGGCCGATGAGGCTGATGCATTCGATGGTCTTGCCGCGAAGCAGCCGCAACTCCTTCTGCACGGCGTTCTCCACGATGTGCTTGAGCGACGGCATGAACAGGTCGTAGTACGGCACGAACTTCTCCTCCGCCGTGTCGGCCACCGAGGCGATGGACGTCACCACCTGCTCCAGGACCAGTTTGGTGCCCTTCTGGATCAACTGGGAGTAGAGAGAGAGAGAGAGAGAGAGAGAGAAGAGGACACGGTTAAGACATAAAATAACAAGAGTGTAGCGTGTTAGCAGGGGCGACAAGCGTGAAGATTAATTTGTACCTCTTGCAGCTTGGCCACCATGATGACGTGAAGGTGCTGCACCAGGCTGTCCAGATACGGGATCAGCAGGGATTTGGGGCAGTCCTCTGTGAAGTTGATGAGGGCGGCGGCGGCGTGCGCCTGCACCCGAGGGTTACTCTGGTCCTCCATGGTTTGAAGCAGGGCTGAGATCACCTGGAGGAGAAGAGGATGGCAGGGTCAGAGTCTTCTTAGCTCACAGTAGTAGTAGAATTAGAAATGAACGGATTATTAGTTACCTTGTCGTGGAATTTCTTTTGGAAGGTCGGGGCGAAGTCGGTGGCCATTTGTCCGATAGCGTTGCAGGCAGCGTAGCGTACCCTTGGGTGCTGATTAAGTAAAGAATGTGAAGTTAAGCACCCTGAGCTGACGATGTGCTGCATCTTCGTATTAAAACAATAAAGTTTCTTACGGGATCGGAGCAGAAGAGGAGGACGAAGCTGACGATCTCTTGCAGGATGGCCTCCATCTGCTGGTGGCAGCCCTCGCCGATGGCCGACAGCGCCATCAGGCCGGCGTGGCGGTACTTCCAGTCAGCTGGCGACGACAGAAACGCACTGGGTTGATCTCGTGTTCACGCTGATGACTTAAAAACTTCAATCGTCAGCGTGTTTACTTACGGTTCTGCAGCATCTGCATGATGTGCTGTTTGATCATGGGCAGAATGATCTTTCCTCCCAGACCGCAGGCGATTCTGTCGAGGGCGCTCTCCCCGGCCACGGCGTTACTGGAGGGCGATGAACACATTTTTAAACCTTTGAGCACTTTGAAGACTTTTATATAAATGCGCATCTCGGTGGTGATGAACCAGGCCTCACCTGTCAAAGTCATCGTCCTCCAGCTCGTCAGCCATGGCCCACTCTTCATCCTCCTCCAGGTCCACCATCATAGCCAGCATCTGGGGCACTGAGGACACAACGCACGCATATTACAACCGTCTGCTCAACGTTTTTATGAGGGGAACGGTCAATTGGATGCTGAGCCAAATCCTCACCACTCTGAGCCACAATGGCCGTGTGTTTCCTCAGCATGGCTGCCGCCGTCTCCGATAAGGTGACGATGACCTCCAGCGCCAACTGACGCTGCATGTTTGTCAGGTTGGTGTCGGCACACAGCTGAGGAGACGAGGCGACGCGTTAGGAGCTAAAACTTTGTGACAACCGTGAAGTATATTTTGCATCCGGGTGCTCTCTGACTCACCTTCAGACAGAGCTGCAGGGTGGGCTCCAGGTTGGGCCTCAGGTATTTGGGCGCCGTGTCTGCGATTTCCACTAAGGACTTGAGCACAGAGTCGTCCGCCTGGTAGCACGACTCGTTCACCGCCTGATTAAAAACAACAGAAGCTGCGGTTAAGTGTCGCAAATACATTCGTTGGGCAATTCAGCACAATGGAAGGGCTTAACCTCCACCTACCAGCATGAGTCACAGACGGGAACACACTGTTGCAATAGAGCTTCTTTATTCTCTCCTCAATGCAAAACACTGTCATCTCTACACACCCTGGAGGAACGATAAGACTCACTACGCCTCTCAAGATGCACGTAAGCGCCGCAGCTCTTACTTTGAAGTTCCATCTTCCATTTGCCGATGCATTTCCTTATTTACTTTGCACATATTGACTTTATATAGTTATGAACATAACAGAGAGAGTAACAAGAGCCCCGCAAAACAGCTCTATAAGTCAAACGGGCTGTCACTTTCACCTGGACCTCTTAGTGTATGATCCGAGCTAGCAGCAGCTAATGCATACGCATCAGTCATATGGGTCTCAAGAGGCTCATGTAGAAACTTTCACTGACTGCTTAAAAGCCATTACTGGTGCACGGATTACATGCAGGCATCACGCAAAATGCAAAACACATAGCCTCCGCAACTAAAGGCCCTGACACACCACGACAACGGACAGTTTGGGTGAGCGTTTGTCTGCCTAGTTTTTGCCGTGTGTCCTGCCCCGTCGGCTCTAGTCTGCTCGTTTCAGAGTTATTTTGGCCGATTCAGCATGTTGCGGAGCCCGTCTGAGAGAAATCACTCTGACTGGCTGTTTAGCTTAAACAAATCAGTACACAAGAAGAGAAACGGACATGAGGATATCAAGCAAACGAGTATAGTCGAGGAAAAACACAGAGGGCCCTTCTCATTTTTCATCTTCATCTCATCTGATCATTCCAATACACGGATATTTTCAACGACATGAAGCTGAGTGGTGAGCGAGAGTGGTGTGTAAATGGTTGGCAAGCACCGCTTTGTTTCATGTACGTATCATAACGACGGCTTGTATATCTGCAGTCCTTCCAGTTTCCCTTTTTGAATGAAGTACTTGCCAACTGGCCATCGGCTGTTGTCTTTGCGGTGTGTTCAAATGCAACTTTCTGGCCAAGACAAAGGCAACATGAGGCGATGCAACTGGTGGCCTTTGTCGCCGCTAGTTCTCTGATGTCAGCTTGGTGTGTCTGGGCCCTAATGGAGAAGTCATTGTGTCCCACAAAGGTCAACGTAATGCAGCCCTACAAACTGACTCGGAATTAATCTCTTACCTGCAGGATGCCTGGCAGCAGGTCGGAGAAGTGCTTCAGCAGCGCCGTGTTGCTCTCGTTCGACAGAACAAAGGAGGCTGCAGCTCGAGCCGCCAGGGTGCGAATCTGAAGGATGATTTGAAAAAAAAAAATAAGTCACATAAATCAGAAAATTTACTTCCCAAAATCACCATCATCTCGTGGGATCTTACCTGTGGGTTTGCCTGGTCCTGCATGCACTGGACGAGCATGCGCTTGATAACCTCCATATAATGCTGCTGCTGGTTGCCGAAGATTCCTGGGAAGTTCCTAAAGAGGCCAAATACACACAACTGTCAGCCACTTCTGTCTCAACATGCGAACAGTTTGACTTTATCGTGGCCTAAATGAAAGATTTGGGATGAAGCTCACCAGAATATGTGCAGGGCAGATTCTCGCAGGTTAACGCTGTCAGAGTTGACAGAGTCAAACAGGAACTTGAGCACCTCTGGCCACTGGTTATTCCCATCATCATCTGGATGAAACATCACAATCAAACATTAATGTTTGTCACAATCAAATTATACAGCGAGAGGATGAGATAAACGTTAAGAGGAGCGTTACCGATGAGGTTGCGGGTGAGCTCGGCCGCGATGTCGCAGACCTTCTTGCGGATGTTTGGCGAGGTCTCCTGCTGGATGCTGGTCAGCAGCTCCGTCTTGATGGCCGTCTGCATCTCCACTGTCAGGCCCGGGTAGATCTCCTCGAAGGACGACGACAGCAGCCGCCGCAGCAGCACCGCCGCCATCTGTTTGACCTGAGCGGACGAAACGTTTGGTTTTCAACATCATGTCATCAGAAACACCAGACTGTTCCTTTCTGGTTTAGTCAGGCAGAGCGTCTTTTCTAATATTCATTTGATCCCATTATAAACCGGTTTATACTAAAACTTCTCTTTGGATTTATTTTGGCAGGCATTTAGTTGAATAAACTGAAATGTTTAGATTCAATGGCAACTCTAAAAACACTGACAAAACCTGCAGCATCTCAGAAAGGCAGAGTCACTCTCTCTGGGCCAAGCACCTCTCTGCCTGCTCCCATTTCAAGACTCTAAAAATATCAGCCCCGAGGTAAAGAAAAGGAGAGGGAGCATGAGGGAGCAAGCAGCTGCTGAACTCGGAGAAAACATAACTGCCCAAATGCCAAAACCGTGACTCATGACGAGTCCGGGTGTCAGGCCGCGGCGAGAGCCAACATGTGGTGGCCGGGCTGCATTCTTTAAATGCTGTCAATGTGACACCTTTTCAAAGTAACACAGACATGATTGTCATTGTGGTGAAATGAAAACATGATGGGAAATCACATGAACCTTTCCCTGAAATGTTCTTCCTTCCTGTTATGACATGACCTGTAATAGTGGTTTCTAATTGGCTGGCAGGTGTCGAAAGACAAACGCTTATGTTGTTTTGCAGCTTTCCCCGAATCAGGCTGAAAGTAATAACTAAACACGCCACAGATATGTCAGTGTTAAAGTGTACAAACCTCCTCTGCAGCTGATGCATCTCTGATGGCCTGCAGCAGGAATGTGATCTTGTTCTGGCCAAGGATGGTGTCATAGGTCTCCTGCGAACAAAATGAATGGACAGCAGCGGTACGGTCAGACATGCCTTACAGATGCACAATTTTAGCCCTGTGTGTCACTTGGTTGCTGTCACAAAGAAATTACATGTTGCACATGCCTGTAATTCCACGCTGAGTTCATAATTTAATTCAACTTTATGGATGGGTGTGGTTATTCAAAAGCGTTTATGACTTTGGCTTGTACTGTAATCTGTTTCTCCTGTAGGCCAGACATTTTATTCAGTGTGGTAAGAATGTACACCTAAGAGCTGTATATCATAATAACAATTAAGTATAACTTTTAAAGTCGTAGGACAAAGCTATTTTTAGATGTGTTATGTGTGAATCAATGGTTTGTGGTTTCCGTTCTGCTTTGCCTCGCTATCAGAAGCTAAAACGACGAGTTCATATACTGCAAACACCACGAGGTTGCCTCACATTAAAGCTTCCCCACAGGCCACACTGGAAGACTTTTTGTGAACCAGCTACAAAGCGTCTGGATTTGGACACTCTTCTAGCAAGGCAAGAATAGATGAAAAGAAGCAGCCGCAAAGTGGACACTCTTAAGCTGCTTCGTTAAAGCCACAAAAGAAATGCAAAACACACATGATGTTCTATGCAGGATGCAGAGGATCTTTGGGTGTGTGTTCCAAGGAAAACACCAGATCATGGGTAAGTAATTAAAACACAACTAGTACACATCAGCATGATAAAGACAGGGACAGGGAGGAGCATCATTGTGGCAACAATGTGGTGTGGAGAGAAACCTGATTACTGAACATTTACATAGAAACTGTAAACCACAAGACAATGGCAACACTTTCACAACTTTGACTGCAACAATGTTGTACTTCATGGCTCGCCATCCCTCTCATGTATTGAATGGGGGTGAACTAGGGATCACTCACATGTTTAGTAGCTGTAGCTGTTAATATCTGGGTTTAAAGTCCTCTACAGATGGATCAATTCCCTATTGTGTGTGTGCAAGACAGAAAGGGAGAGTTTCTATAAAAGGATGAATTCCAATGAGCTTAGTATCGCGACAGACAGTCTGTGGGTTTTATAAAAGAAAAACGCTGACTGACAGTGATAAGATTCAGCCACCTCATCCAGAGGTGAGCTGTGGGCAACAATGCTCTGCTAGAGGGCTAATCGTGGTGGGGTGAAAGTGAATAGGCCAGCTAGACTCAGTCCAAACAAATCCTCTAGGAACTAATCCAGTGAGAGGATTGATCAGTGACGTGACTGTAACTGAGATAATTCAACATCAAACCAGACGAGGAGGACAACAGCACAGTTGTGACTTTTAGATGTAATGACTTGAGGCCATTGCACAAGCTAGCATGTCTCTCTGAATTACTCCATCTGTAACACTGTTTTGTTGATCATTATACAACACAACATGTATGTTTAATGTCTGAATTCCTTCCTCTAATCGCTTAGCAACCCACTCTGATCAGAGCTAGCTTCCTAGAGTGGGTTGCTAAGCTTCCTAGCTAGCTAGCTAAAGCTAGCAACAGCTCGTTAGCTTCCTGTACTCTGCTGTCTGCAGGACAGATAATAATGCACACAGTGCACTTTCATAGACTAAGCTACTGGAGTTACCCTGCACTATACTCACTTTTAACAGTTTTCTTCATCTCCTTGTATTTTTATATCTGGTGTATTGTTTTGTACTTTGTACTACTAACTTTTTTACAACCTTTTCACTAACATGTTTTTACACTATGGAACTGTGATGCTGGAAACTTGAATTTCCCTCGGGATCAATAAAGTTACTATCTATCTACCTACCTACTTACCTATCTTCCTATCTATCTTCCCATCTACCTACATATCTACCTATCTACCCACCTATCTATCTATCTGCCTCTCTCTCTCTACCTCTATCTATCTATCTATCCATTGCTCTATCTCTCCATCTAACTACTAGCAACAGTTAGGCTATCTTCATGCTACTCCCTGTACTCTGCTAGCTTCCTAGCTAGCTAATGGAACTAGCAACAAGCTCGTTAGCTTCATGCTACTTCCTGTACTCTGCTAGCTTCACTAGCTTAGCCGGCTAGCTTCACTGTCAGCTGGGTGAATTTGGGGATTGGCCCCAAACAAAACGGCACTTCCAATCAACTGAGTGTGACACAAACAACCACATGGTGTCACGACTGGACTCGCACCAGTGTGATCAACATTATCCACCTGGTAACTACGCAACATGGTAGTTAGTTAGCATTAGCTGACTAGTAACAGTCGGCTTCACATTGCACGTGGGCTCCCGAGCCCTGACGTCGGTTGCTAGGTTGCTAGGCGGCAAACTCCGACCGATCTCCACTGCTTTCTACTTGTCACCCGGTTAAATCAGCCTTGTTTCGTCTCCTCACCTCTGCTTGCTTCCTCACGGTGTTGTCAGGGCTCATGAGGTTGCCCAGCAGGAGGTAGAACTGCTGCTGCTGGTCCGCCATTGCAGTGAGGATCCAGAGATAGAGAGAGAGAGCAGCCGGGTGGAGGAGCGGCGAAATGAGCCCGGCAGACTCTGCTTCAGGTCACACAATGCTGCTGGCCTCCCATTGGCTGGGCTTATCAACTCTACTCAACGCTCATTGGACGAGAGAGCTGCATCACACGCACCTCATTGGCTCACATTGCGTTCTCGCTTTCTATTGGATGGATTTGACACGGAAATGTGAATGCGTTTTTCCGGTTTCCTCATAATGAATTACCAAAAGCGCGGGAAAATGACTACATCAGTGCTAGCCAAAATAGAAGCAGTAACTAAGTACATTTACTCAAGTACTGTACTTAAGTACTTCATTGAGTATTTCCATTGTATGTTACTTTAGACGTCTACTTCACTACATTTCAAAGGGAAGTATTGTACATTTTAGTACTTTAACTTGTAATGGAGTATTTACACACTATGGAATTGGTACATAAAGTAATCTGAATACTTCCTCCACCATTGTTTGTTTATGACTTCATAGAAAAAGTAATGGTGAGCTAAAAATTACTTTAAATGTGTAGTTGTTACTCTCTTATTTTTGTATTATTATTGTTTTGTTTTTTTAACTATATTCTTTCTTTTTATCATTAATATTATTATTATTATTATTTCTTTTCTTGGTTTTGTTTCAATTTTGAATGTTGAGGTTGTTTTCTCCAGTGTACTTGATGAGTTCATCTATAAGCTCAAGTACTTAAGGATTGGTTTGTAGGCTGTTGTAATTATATATTATATACAAAAATATTTGTAATATTTTATGTATTAAGTAAACTGTTCAGTTGTATTTTCTTTAAATCTTTTATCCCACCACAAACAGTGAATGCTGGTTCAAAACCATCTCCACAGTGCCACAAATTAAATTTGGATGGAGAAATACAGAATTTAAATGTACCCTTACAGAAAAATATAACCTAGGTTTGTGTTATTTCACATCATGTAAAATAAATGTGATATCATAAAGGGTAAGGGGTAAATATACTGTATTAACTTTAAAATACTGGAATCAGCCTATAAACTACCCACCAATTGCACGTGTAGAACTAAACTATAAAGATGTCCTCAGAAGAAATAGACTTTTGCTTAATTGAAAAATAGTAGTTTTAAACTGCAAATTAAAAAAATATAGCACACTGGCTTAAATAAAGCTCTTAGTTCGACTGTTTTCTTTCTCTTTTCTTTATTAGTATATTATATCTTGAAGAAAAGGGTTTTTCTTTTTGTAATCGTAAATGAAAAAGGTGAGTATAATGGGAGAGACAGAAATAATTTTATTGTTCCAACACCTAATTGAATCTACATCATGCTTATTGACATATTTGGTATCTTTGTCTTCAAATATATACTTATTATATTGTCCACATGATTATTATGATTAAAACAAGTTGTATTTACAGCTCAATCTTATCAATGGAATGTGCAGGGCAATGTCCCAGTAGGTGGCAGCCAAGCTTTTTTCAGTGATTTTTTGCAATGCATTTTTTTTTTTCAATGAACCCAGCAAACCTCTGCACAATGAAAATACCTGTATGTTTGCAGGTCAGATAGGCTGCAACAGATTTGGAGAACATTTGGTGGACAGATAGCCTTCATCCCAAGAAAAAGTTGAGTCTGTTTTTGTCTTATTTTCTTTATGTCTTTGCCCATTTTATTGTTCTGTCCAGGGAATGAAATTAACACATGCCACCTGACAAATAACAGGGTAAATGTTGGCTGTGACAGGTAAACATTTCAGGTCACCTGCCACCATGGCAGACAAGTTTTCCTTATATTAAAAAAAATATTTTTAAAAAGCAAATCCTAAATTAAAAGTAGTCAGTGATTAAGGTCACATGATCAGTATTTCTACTGTCTGTTACCACTGACTCAGTGTTTACTAGGGGTGGACGAAAATATCGAAAATATGGAGTATTGCAATATTATGTTTTGTGATACTGTATCGATTCTCAAAAACACTGTATTGATTTCTAATTAATAGTTTACAAGCAAATATTATCTCAGTCAATATTTAATTTTATTTGCAAAGAGAAATGCAAATGCAGATCCTACTATTCTGATATTCTGCATAAAAAAAGTTTAATTTTTTTTTTACTTTTTCCTAGTGTTTATGATTCTAAAGCCTTCTATATAGATTTCAGAAGTGGCAGACAAAAAAAATGTGTGGCTAGTAGAAATGTTCAGTGACCTGCCACAGTGGCACGTGAGGAAAAATCTTAATTTCAGACCCTGGTTCTGTCCCAACATTTAAAAAAAGTTACAGTCTAGTTAGTAAACTAGATTATTTAGAAATTGTCTTCCAATGCATAAAATGGTCAATTTTATTATTTGAACATTGATGTCTATACTGTAGATTTGTGTCAGATTTTGCAAACTGATGTGAAATCCTAGACTGTTATTAATATTCAGAGATATGAGGCTCACTCCTGTTCTAACATACAGAGTTTATTATTACACAGTTGGTCCTCCCTAACTCTTTGCAGCACCCCTACTGGTCTAAGATAAACCTGTAACTTGCAGGAGCAGCAGCAGAGTCCAGACCTCTGGATACCAGGCTGCTGTGAACCTGCACCATCTCTCCCTCTCTGAAACCAGGACCACAACTTCAACCACCAGCAGGAATGAACCAAAAGTGAAAGGTAAGCTCGAGATTCATTTAGTTGTAACTTTATTGCATGAGTAAGCTTCAGTGATAGACATAGTAGCCCACTTATAGTATCGTTTTGTTGTTCCATTTGAGCCCCCTGCGTTGAAAGCATTTACACCAAACTCCATTCAAAAAACAAGTTATTTTTGCTGCAGAGCTTTCTGGAAAAACATTTGAACTTAAAACATTCAACAAACCTATAGTTAGGGTCTGCTCTGCAATTCGGCGCACACACACCAAACATCATTTAATTTAGTAACATTTATTTCTGCAAAACAAATTGTAATGCATGCTCTGGTGCTACAGTTAAAAAAGACTTCCAGTACTTAATGTTAAGCTCTTCTGGTAAATTCGGCATAGCATAGAAGCACAATGAGTGCTTAAAATCTCTACTTTTTCACCTGGTTTGCTGTGCACGGTGCATTATAGTGGAGGAAGTGTGTGTTTTCATCACTATTCTACTATCACTAGACTACTGAACAGTAGCACTAAATGAATGCAGAGCTGTGGATTGTTTTATGGATGTTTTTAGGTTGTTTTATAATTTTATTCTCAGGTATTTATTGTAGTATTTATCTAGTGTACTATTTATAGATTTTAAGGGCTGAGAGAGAGCCAGGGTAAATTGCATTTCATTGTACACTGTACTTTTAAATGCATATGACAAATAAACTTGAAACTTAAACTTATTCATAAACATAAAAAAAGTACTTTTTATGGTATTCTGATATAAACAAACTAACATCAAACTACCATATTTTACTAAATATTGGCATCTAGTTTGGGTTTGCAGAAGTGCAATGACTATTATTAGCAGTTTACTCTCAATTATTCATGACAATATTTATCATTTGCATGATAATGTGAGAAGATCCTGAGCTAATACAAAGATTTGCTCCAGTATTTTCTTCCCAATTTAAATATCTTAATGTGTCCATTGTCATTCCTCAATCATATCTGCTAATACAGACAAAAGAATAACAGGCTGAGCAATAAAAGTAGTGGAGCCTAGACACCTTAGTTACATTAGACAAATCAAAAATAGTTTATTTAATGTATTTAAACCTTTCATTTGAAATTCTTACATGTTTGTGTACTATTTACTTTGTTAAGTCATATTAACTTTTTAAGATATATTCCCCTACAGTAAAAATACACAATATATACTCAAAAATGACAATTGCTGTCTAATTGTTGGGACTTTTGGTCTTAAAATGCAGATTCTTACCAGCTTTAATCAACTTTAATCCGTCATGTTTCCTTTTATTGTCAGTTATGCTATTGTTCATACCGCAGACAAATGTTTCATTTCTCATTCACTAATGTAAAACTCTACGATAACCTTGGAAAAGTAGTTAGTACGCGGTCATAAACAGACGAGGACCAACCATGTTGGAAATATCAGATATGTTTATTGATAGTTTATGGTTAAAGACATTACTGTACAGTAGATTTATTTATTATTTTAGTTTCCGCCACTTTTTAAACACCAGTTTACAACCTGAATGGAAACAGAGCTGCTAAGTCCCTCACTACATACAAGGACTTACTGCTGCTAATATATAACCCCCTTAATGGAAGTGGCATTAAATCATTAAACTGGACGCGTGAGTTTGTTACCCACAGACCTCCACAGTTTCACATGAGGTCAGGCTGAAGTGGAAAAGGAGAGAGAGATGGATGAGGAGAGAAAGAGGGGAGTTTAGTGCTGAGGGGCTGATGGACAGGCGCTGGGTGTTAAGGGTTATTCAGACTCTGAGACTAACCTTTATTTATTCAGGGAAAGTTGTTATGTGTTTTTCTCGGAAAAACTCAGAAAGCCACAGTCTTCCAAACGCCGTGTATGATATTTGGCCACCATGATAGTCGTTGCTGCTGGGGGAAAGCAGAGCACCCATTAAGGGATTTAAACCAACAACCTTTCAGTGAGTGACAGTTTTGGTGAGGCATTTTTTAGATTTTACGTGAGATGCTCACCCTCGGTCAAGAAATAGCTCAAACACTAACTGCTCCTTAAACCACAATCTCTCATTTTTACATTTCTATTCCTACACAAGCAAATAAACAAGACAGGAAGTGTAAATAAGACACGCTTGGACACCTTTTTCCACATTGGACAGCTAGTTGAATTTGATATCTCATACACAGCATATTTCCCAGAATGTCAAACTCTCCGCTGCATAAGATTGTTTAAGTGTCATCCTCGCTGTGCTGCTCCTCTAACCTCTAAACTGTGTGTGTGTGTGTGTGAGACTCCTGTAAGCACAGTTTTATTGCTCCAGTAGAAAGGTAAACCTCAGCGACTGCTGGGTTTTAAAAAAATCAACACAGCCAGGTTTGTTTAAAACGGCGCGAGCTGAATGTTTGAAGCATTTAAAAGTCAATATTTCTTTGTGACACACAGAGCTGTTTCACAGAGGAGCGCTATGTGCTGGACAAGGCATCCTTTGAGGGTAGTGACGTGGGTGGGTTGGTGGGGGTCGGCTGCTGGTTTTGGGGGTGAAGAGTTATTGGGTAACCGCTGTAGGCCTCCTTTGCAGCTGGTCATGGATTAAAGGAGATCATTGGAGATTAAATAATATGCTTTTTAAGCTCTATGGAGGATTTTAGCGTCTTTCAACCACAACTTTAGGCCTCCCCGCTCTCACTAGCGTTGTTTCCAGATGCAACAGGCAGCTGTTTTCAGTGGAAAAGCTCTAAAAAGAAACAACAGTGGCATCATGACAGAGTTGTCTTGCCTTTAGTCCAACTATTGGAGCTTGAATAGTTAAAGCTGCACAAATCAATATTTTCTGATGAATAACAGGTCAAATGTGTAATGTGAAATTTGTTGCTGACCCCAAATGGCTAAAAAAAATCAATTAATGCAGGTTTAAACATTTTGATTTTTAGGAGGTTAAAGGAACAGTGTGTAGGATCTGGCGGTATCCAGCGGTTTAAAGGTGCTCTCAACATGGCGACAGCATGCACTAAAACACACACACAGTCGGCTACGAGAGGGAGAGTGACTTCATTCTCTGCTCAGAACACCATTACTCCTCTATATCTTTACATAGACAATAGTTGTTTACTGCTATATTAATGCTCTGAATATCGAGATTAGCACCTTTAATATTGGGCAAGCCTCGCTAAGACATGTAGTGACTTTGAAAGCTTGTCATTAAAAGGAGTGAAAACTGAGCAAAATGGGTTTAAAGGGTTGACTAGCAGATACACAGGTGTTTTAAAATTCTACTATTCTGAGAGTGAAATGATCGAGACATAACACAGGCAATTAAACACAATACAAAACATGCTCATAACAGCTACTTGATTTGAACCTAATGTGCGCGGAGGTGGATGCACCGCAAATAATTTGGGCTATTCAAAAAGACGCTGGCACTTAGAGGCAATTAGAGGTGGCTGAATGCTCTAAACCAGATACATTTTCAGAATCATGCAAGGTGACACAGGAGTCACAATCATATTCACTCGTTAAGTCGACACAGCTTGAAGGCCGAGTTTTTAGCTCCCCTGGAGTCCACTGCTCTCTATAATGTTCAAACCTGGCCATCTTTCGCTGCTCCTGGTTTGGTTTTTGCTCAGCACCCCCCTGCGTCTCACTGTGCCTGTAATCATTCAGCCTCAGCGGTGACAGGAGGGCTGTAAAAACAGAGCCGGAGGAGGTCATCCTGAAGTTTGCACAGGACCGAGCCATTCATCCTCTCAGGGGGGTTTGGTACTGTGGTGAGACGGAGGCTGAGAGAGATGAATGTCCTGCTCTGTAAAGGTTGGGGATGAAACCGGGAAGCGTTATTTGTCTCTTGTGCTCCGCTGGGCGCACGGGAAGCTAAACGATCCTGTCGTTTTTCACTGGATATGATTTATTGGTGCCATTAATTTCTGAATGGGAGGTCACCCCTTCGCCTTCTCAGATTGGCACTTCTGTAGCCATGCCTAAGTGGGTCACTGTCAACAGTACAAAAACACCTGTCATATTTCCTGCTTGTTGACACAAAGTATGTCCACACCAAGACTATACATTTGAATATGTGTAAAAATGACAGGTTTTTGTTTGCGTAAAGATCTCCATCTGGTGAAAACAGAGAGAAAATGTATTTCTGTGGAGGTTCATTCTTGACCTTGACTACACGCACTGTATCTGTGATAAAATAGTCCAAAGTGAGGGTTCCCTTACTTTAGTTTAGACTATTTTATCACAGAAAGTGAATTGATAGTTCTCTCTTCTGTTGTTAATATGGATGTACGGCTAATTCTGCATGTATAGAAGAAAAATCTTCTTTTTCCTTGTGTTTATTTTATCTATAATTTTATCTCTACTACTCTCTGTGAATGCTGCCTTCAGGGATGATAGTGGACGTAGTCAGTGTCACGTGACGTCACCCATTGGTTTGTGGACTGCTGTTTTGAACTTTGTTTTTGGCCATAACCATCACAAATTGCGAAACTCTAGCAAGATGGTTAAGGTTAGGCATTAACCTGGAATAGTTAAGGTTAGGATAGGTCATCAGGCGACAAAGTTTTTGCAATTTGTGGGTTACCTTCTAGACACGACTACAAGAGGGTAGAGCTAAGTACAACCAAACGCTGAATAACACATTTTTAGGCGACCAAAATGTTACAATTAACTTTCATGGATGATACACAGACAATGTATAAATATCACAAATGTATCACAAACCGGAAACCTTTCAGGCATATCTATGAAATTATGCAGCGGGATTTGAAGATCATGTAACACATACAGGAAGTGGACACTTTTTTTTGTCATTGAAGGGTCACATTCAATCAAGTGTACCAGTAAACAATGTGACTCTTTCTGCTGGCCATCAGGTGACTCTGGAGGCCAGACTTTGTTTAGGCAAACACAATGTTTGTCTGAGCTAATTGCATTCGCTATTGACTCTGTCTCCTCGCTCATTTGCACGTTGATGACACCGCAGCTGTGCTCGACCAACAACGATTTAAAATTGACCTCAGATCACTTCATGTGCACTGATTTAGATGCCGATAATTAGTTTGAAGAAGTCAGCCAACAGTCGTCAGCAGCTCAGTAACTCAATGCATTTTAAATGTAATAAGAACTTAACTAGCACTAGATTATTACTGAAATAAACTGTGCACTTCATACTGCACAGAAGTTTCTCAAAGGGAAATGTTTTGACTTACAAAACATAAGCAACTTTTCATATTTGAGAAGTTGGAGGCACCAAATTGCTTGATAAATGACTTGATAAATGACTTGATAAATGACCTGATGAATTGGAAGAAAAAAGGTGTCGCGTGGCTTATATCCGAGAGGACACTGACTGCTGTATATCCCATGTAAAACCTATTTCTACATGAAAACACACATAAATCAACAAGGTGAATATGTGCAAGTAATACAGTAAATTTTTGTCACAGTTGGAACTTTAATGTACACATGGTTTAAGGTTACAAGCTGTCCATGTGTCCAGTGCAAATAGGCTTCAATGAAACCAAATGAAAATGTCATTAATTGGCCTAATTAGTAATTACAATGAGTGACACTGACACTAAAGGCAACGTGAGGATGTTTGGGACTTCTGTCCAATAGCAAAGTCAAATTGAATCTTTGAAATCTTGAAATATAGTGTTAACTTACTAAAAAGGAACGTTAATTTTGTTAACGAAAACTATGACGAAATATGTTCGTCAGCGACCTTTTTTTTAAGACGAAATGATAACACAGTCATTAATCACTAACTGTGACTATATCGACATGCAATATTGTTGACGAAAAAATACTAAAATGTAGTTTAAAAAAAGAAATGATCCGTATGAGGTCTACAGCGGCAGCACACAATGAGCACAGTCAGGAGGACTCGGAGTAACTCACTTACTTAAATTAAAGTTAACAATGTCAGGGCTTGGGAGAAGGAAACCAGGTGATATTTGGGCTAGACTAGATTGCCTGAAACGTTCAATATAATCTGACTAAAAAAAGACTAAAATGTTGAATGAAAACAGTTTTCATTGAGTAACACTATACTGAAATAGTTACGGTTTTCTTTGACTAAGATGAGACCAAATTGCCTAGACTTTTAGTCAACTAAAACTTGACATAAAGGACCAGTGTCTAACATTTAGGGGGATCTATTGGCAGAAATGGAATATAATAATATTAATAAGTCTGTTTTCTTTAGTGTAAAATCACCTGAAAATAAGAATCATTGTGTTTTCGTTAGCTTAGAATGAGCCGTTTATATCTACATAGGGAGTGTGTCCTCTCCACGGAGTCCACCATGTTGCACCGCCATGTTTCTAAAGTAGCCCAGAACGGACAAACCAAACTCTGTTAACTTTTCCTGCTCGGGCCGGAGTCGATAACGTTACTCGCTCCTGTTGCCGCAGCTCTCTCTCTCTCTTGCTTCACCACTCATTTCCCTCATACACACACACACTCTATGCGCTGGCTTTGCCCCCACACTGGACCTTTAAAAGAAACAGGATGAGGTTGACTAACAATGATAAAAACTAACAACGACACACGATTAAGACTAAATAATATAATAGCTGACAAAATGAACACTATTAGCAATTTTTGTTGGGTTTCTTGGATGTTTCTTTTTTCTTTTGGCATCTGAATCCATTTCAACAAGGATGTTTTTGGCTGATTACAACATTAATCTGACCTCATTTTTTTACCAAAATCTAAGCCTGGATCTCACAAGGATATAACAATACACACTCAGACATCCCTCTCTATTCAGAGAGTTAAGTTTGCTCTGCACAAACAGGAATGCTTTGCTCCCCCCTGCTCCACCGTCTCCCCCATCACACACACACACCCCTCTCCTCCACCCCCTCCACCTCCCTGCACACACTCTGGTCAGCGTGCCACTGTGTGTCGATGTGTAACAAGTTCTCTCTCTCTTGTTTCTTTCTCTCTCATCATGTGAAGGACCCGTGTTTGTCTCCCCCGGATCAGTTTGGTGATGGTGAACAAGTAAGTTTATCTCCTTGTATATATCTCTGAGTGTATTCATGCATCCCATGTGGAGGCTGTTTCAGTGCAATTACTTATTCTTTTGTGTTTCTGTCTTTGTGTCTAAGTCGCCCACTTCTTTTTTGTGGCTGTCTTTCTGCCAGTTTTCCTCTCTGCAGGCTAATTTCTCCTTTAATGATCTATAACATGACCCTCAAGCTCTCCCTCCGCCTCCTTTTTCACTCCCATCCTCAGCGTACACCGCTCTGTCTCTCCCTCTCCCCTGCATGGATAGACATGTGTTAACATTGGAGGGGGGGCTCAGGTAATGTGTAGTGGATATTTCCTTTGTTCTGTCTGAGGCATGAGTGCTGTAATTGGCATGGGGATGGTTTAGCAGAGAAAAGCAAAAGGAAAAGCCTGGATCAATAGCCTCAGTCTGGATTCTAAAATGATGTCTGAATGAGTGGGTTTTTTTTTCAATAGATGAGCAATTGGCCTTTTGTCAAGCAAGAGCCACATGTTGCACTGATTGTAACCTCAGGCAACGTTCTTGGGATACTGATGAATATTGCTGACTAGAAGCAAGCAGCCACCTGGCAATTTATATGTAAAAATTGCAATTATACTCTCCCAAATAATATCTGGCATTCCTCGTAGTTGATTAGATGACTAATAGGATTCAAGGTTGGCTTACAAATCTTTAATTTGTTCTTCTTTTTTTTATGGTAATTTCACGGAGTGTGAGGTATGAGCCATTACTGGAAAATACCAGTCATATCTGGCATCACAATAATCTTCACTTTAGTCTGTAACAATGACTAGATTTTATGAGATCCTTCTCCATAACATTATAGTATGAAATGCTAAGACTGTTAGTCACGCCAGGGTTTCAAAGAAAGTCTAGTTAGATGTTAGTTCAACACAAACAGCAGAATATCCACTCAAAACGGTTCATTTAAGAATAAATGTGTGGAGAGATTAGGCTCACAAACTACTGAGATAATACAATCCAAACCTATAATTTGTATTCTGCAGGTCACCTTTAAAATTACATGCACTTAAACATAATAGTTTCAATATTTTTCATCCATTTACAAGACCTCCTAAAGGGGTGGACAGTTTTGTATACTGTTAATTAAATCCAATAGCTAATGCATCATACTACCTTTGTGAAGCTTATCACGGTACATTTTTTAAAAGACTGTCGGATGTTAAACTCATCAGTCTTTGGAACAATGTTGCATTTACTAGACTCTTCCGGAGCGTTGAAACTCATCTCAAGGTCTTCCTCACTGGATGGAGTTTGCACCGTTGTCATGGAGATGGCTCAGTTGTCATCACGTGACCTAAACGTGGAACATCAGTCACGTGATAACAGGTGGTCGTACTTTACTGTATACGCTTTGGCATGAGATTGAAGAGGTGTGGAGTCAGTTGTTGTTGGCTGCAGGTTTTGGTGTGATTGTGGTGTTAGTAATGTTTGTGGCTCTCAGTCCAATCATATGCATGAATGTATCTTGTTGACCTGCACTGGTACCTTTCTATTGCACATAAATAGTCAGATAGTGGATGCACTTTGGCAAAAATTGGTAAAGTTTCTGATGAACCTGTTAATACAATCCCTCCCCTCCATGTCGAGAGGATTTATAGCCTCTGCATAGCGCCTTATTTATTGATTATTGTCCATTTAAATGTTAGGCAAATATACATCCTTTCACTCAGAGCTTTGCACTTTATGCCGGTCTTGTAATGGGAGGCTGTAGCTCAGTGGGTAGAGCGGGTCGTCCTTTAACCGCAAGGTTGGCGGTCTAATCCTACTTGTCTCCTCCTCCTGCTCCTACTATCTGCATGTCCAAGTGTCCTTGAGCAAGACACTTAACCCCCAAATTGCTTCCCGGGTGCTGTACAGCAGCCCACTGCTCCTAAGGATGGGTTAAATGCACAGGTCAAATTTCATATATGTACCTGTATGTATATGACGAATCTAATAAAGTTAAAGTTTTTTTTTATTAACTTAAAGCTGCATTTTTTTTGGCCACTTGGGTTGGAAATTAACAGGTAAATTTGTTCAACCTTCCAGAAACGTGCTTCTGAAACGTGCTGCGGTGCGTCTGGTATCACTAGCGTCGTCTAGAGTGGCTACAATCAGCAAAAGGGGGCATTTAAGAAACGATTTAATCGTTCCGTGGAAAAGTCAACTCAGTCGTCAGGCGCCCTAGGGGAGTGGCTGCCATCAGCTCCGGTGGCTGTATCGCAGCCGGAACACGGCGCAACTACTTCCGGTGGAATAGTGTTGTGACTTACTAACCTATGCGGTATCTGTACCTGTATCGGTACCTGTATCTTCTCGACCAATCAGATTAAGGTTCTTCTTCTGCTTCTTCTTCTTCTTCTTTGTGTTAATTGGCGGATCGCATTCGCAAACTTTAAAGGTGCACACTGCCACCTACTGTGTCTGAGTGTGCAGTCTATTGTCTGAGAGCGTGTGGTGTGTGAGGTAGGGAGAATTAAAATGGATAACCATAAGTGAATAAATATAAAATTAGTACTTTTTAATGGGAAAAATGTGTATTAGTTGTTAATTAGACACAAAATGGTGGCTGGTGGAAGAAAAAGTTTCCAACACTGGAGGGCTTTACAATCTGGACAGCATACGACAATCTCTATCCATAGGCTCTTATTGTGGCCTTGTATTGTGTTTCTGGCCAGCTGATGAATGTAATTCCAATATTTGCTCTCCTATTAGCTCGATATTGGTCTCCAGCAACTCCTGAGGGAAATATCTGTCTCTTTAGCTGCTAAATGCTCCTCTATGTTCACCAGCTAGTCGCCAACTGTGTCCCCATCTGGTGTTTGATGCTGAGCAGGTAGACGGTTGAGCAGACCTGTAATTTCCAGTCGTGTCTAATGATTTTCCTTCAATGTGGGGAAAGTCTCGATAGTAGTGATAGTGTATACTCCCCTAGTCGTGTCTTTCCCCAGAAAGCAAGAGAAATGGAGTTGATGATAAGAGCACAGAGGGAGACGGAGATGAGAGAGGGGAGATAGGAAGAGAGGGAATCGGTGCAGCTGTGTGCCTCTTTAGGATTCCTGCTCTCTACCTCCTCTAGCCGGGGCCAAACCGGCATCATTAGGTTTGGCAAATTACCCGAGCGGCCATTGTGGCGCAGCCATGGCACGTTAGTGTGTCTTTTTAACTGTGGCTAAACTCAGTCTATTCACTTGTAAAAGAGAGCGGCCATTGGCAGATAGTTGGCAGGTTGCACAGAGAGGCCATTCACCCCGGTAGGAAGGAGCTGAGAACACTGCCTCGGAAATGGTCCTCTCTGAATATTTTGATGGAGAGACTTTGGATGCCCTCTCAGTGTCCGTTTGCTCCAACTGAACTGACTTCATATTACTACTTTATAGGTGAGGGATACCGTCACGTAGGAGCTGCCGCTGTGACGCTCAGAGATTTTTTAGAGATATGCTTTTTGGTAGCAGCTGCTGTTTTGTGAGCCCTCTTTATTCAGGGAGGAATTTGGAGTTTGGAGCGGGTTGGGGGGCGATTCACCGTTTCTTTTAATGATATTTGGATGAAGTCCAAGTACAAGAGAGTTGAGACAAGAGGCTGATATACGAAGGTCAAACGCTCTACTCCCTCCTTTTATTTTTGACGCCGCGGAGGAACAAATTGCGCTGCTTCTGAATGAGGAAATAATTACTTGTAATTAATTTCCCTGTCATCTATCACCTCGGTAAAGAGGATTTGTCAGGATTTTAATGAAGCTCGCTTAACGTGTACACCCCGAGTCTCAGCATGCTCATTTTGTAGCCTGTGTAATCCTTAGTGGAAGTGTTATTAAGCATTTTCAAGGTCTTTTGTCATCAGATCACGACATATAGTTCCCTATAATAGCTGTTTTGTGAGAAACGACTGAAGAGGTTTTACTCATCCTGACAGAATAAGAAATAGCACCTTCACAGTGTCAGCGCGGCTGCCCCTGTTGGCGCATTCAAACTTCGAGTAAGCTTAATGGTCACATGGCCACAAAAGAGATCCATCCATGCTTTACCCTCCTCTCTCCATCGAATCAACTCATTCATATATAGGCAGTGAAGGTATCCAAGTGACACACACCATGGGAGGGCCATCCCTTTGGCTCCTGAAAGGACTGAAATGTTCTACTGCTTCAGTTTGTCTCAAGACAAAGCCAAGAGTGCTTGAATAGAAAGTTCTTGAAATAAAGAAAGGGAGGCTCACAAAAAAAAATACTCAAGGTCTGTTTTACTTTAATTTTGTAAGCTTGCTTTCAGATCTTAAGATCAGTAAGTGTCTCAAGCTTGCAGACACAAAAAAACAACCAGGAGATTTACATTTTTTTCCTCCCAACTCTAAAGTCTAATAACTGGCTAAACTTTGTGTAAACTTTGTGTAACTACAAGTGCTGCAGGAACACTACTACTGTCCAAAACACTGGATAATTTCACATCTACGGGCCTAGATAAAAGTACTTAAATGAAGCAATCTGAGGAAGAAAAATCACGATATAAAGAGGTCACAAGTAAACACAGCTTCTTTTTAAGGTGTCACAAGTAAAAAAAGGTTGGAAACCACTGATTTAAATCCAGCAAATCTGGATTGTGAGAAATGATAAAGACAATTTTAATAAACTCTATATTGACGGGTACGCATAGGGGGAATAGTTTAACCTTTTCAACATACAGGGCTTATGCTGCAATCCATTGCAAGTCGGTAGTCGGTATTCCCGACTTCCAATCTAAATGTGTCCCAGTGCATCTGCTCGGGAAAACATAGACGCCCGCAGCAAACTGATGTTTGTATGGCAAGTCTCTGAGCTTCACAAGCATCTACAGAGCACCGAAATCAATTACCACAGCGTATAAAGTAACCATCTTTAAATTAACAACCTGTGGGGAAAGATTTCAGAAAATCTAATTAAAGAC